>JAWPHD010013403.1:0-68489 GCA_037043455.1 Cyrtodaria siliqua | reverse complement strand
AGTACCACATTCTTGGCGATGTTGGTGTTAGGAACTTGGTCAAGGTACCTCGCGATGTCGTCACGTGCTACAGTTCTCCAATAAGACGCATCTACCGGAAATATATACGTTTATTTGGGGAAAAAATCGTTTTGAAAGCGAAATTTAAACTTGTATACGTTTAAATAGTACATACATGAAGTCAAACACACTTAATATTCAAACAATATATGTTATGTACTTGTAAGATTCTGTTAATGCGAAACGAAATGTCTTGAATTACAAATGCACATATCAATCAAAACGCTTCAATGCATTTATAACGAATACTATGTTGACAGTTATGCATTGTTTTACATGAACAATACTTGGTGTGCTAGGTGCATTTACAATAATATTTATTTCAAGAATCGTGTATTACTTATCTTAAATAGCATTTTCTTTTTAAACTTCGTTATGAAGTTCTGTGATTTCACTGTTGCTGCCATAACATAAACTTGTAACACACTAAAATTCATATAATTCAATTAAATAAACACGTATGTGGCGTAACCTATCTCTTCACACAACACCAACAGTACTAGTACTGTCATCGTTCAAAAACACTCAAACCGGATATGTTATATTCGCATTTTTGGTTCTTTTCTTAAAACCTGTTTAGCTTGCACCCGTTTAAATTTCAAAATTACGAACTGGTCTATAACGTTATCGTACAGAATCATATTGTTTTAATCCCGAGAACCATATGCAAGGGTGGCCATTCGGGTAAAAATAGTCAGAAACAATAAATAATATAGTTACAGACATCTTAGCAAAATCCGTCTAAATTCGGAGGGACACACGGCAATGTAAGAATTTAAAGTGTGTGTGTAGTTCTAAGGTTTAACGTCCCTCCACCAACAAATTCGATAAGACGTCTCAAAGAGATGGGCACAATAGAGTCTGGACTGAAATTAGTGTCTCGATTTATTTAACCAGTATGACTGACTTTAAACCTGTTTGCATATAATTAAATAAAATTTTGAGTAAATTCGGAGGGACACACGGCAATCTTGACGTGTTTATCAAGAATTTAAAGTGTGTGTGTTCTAAGGTTTAACGTCCCTCCAGCAACAAACTCGGTAAGACGTCTCAAAGAGATGGGTACAGTAGATTATGGACTGAAATTAGTGTCTCGATTTATTTATCCAGTATGACTTTAACTTTAAACCTGTTTGCAAATAATTAAATCAAATTTTGAATTTTCATGTGTCGTCCTATTCTAGCATAGGTTTAAATATATTAATGGTGCCCTATTATTAACAGTTACTAATGCGCGCACGCAATCTGCTTTATACTACTCTTATATTTAAATTAATATAATGTTTGAACAAATGTAGAAAACTAACGGGACGCCGTAAGTTTTTCAAAAACAAGATTGCCTGTGTCCTTTTAATACGAAAAAATCCAATCTTTTAAATAAACGAATCACAAACACTAATCACAAACAATTTCCTATAATATGTATGTAAATCGCATGGACTGAAGTTGTTCTTTAAATGAAACAGTATAAGTCGTTATAAAAATAAAAAAATATTCTGATATAGTTACGGTATTTCGTGCTACTGAAGACACTCAACTAACATACGCTAAAAAATAAACAAACCTTCCAAGGATGTTATAACAGCCAGTATTGACACCAACACTGTTGCCACAAGGAGTGATGTCATTGTGTTCCTGGAAACTGAAGAGAGAGAAAAAATGAGTAGGTGTAAATCGCATGAATTTCATTTTCTTCCAATAGTATCATTCTGTGTGTGTCATTGGTTCATACAAGTATTAACAAATCAAACAGGAATTGTAGCATTCACAAAGCACAATCAACTAAAAATAACACCACCAAATACTTTAACAAACTTGGAAAAAGCAAAATCTGCGAAACTACAAGCATAAAATGTGTTGACAATAGGGGTACCGCCATTGTACGGTAAGTGACAAAAAAAAAGCCAGGTCATAGGGTACACCAAACCTCACTCTTACCCTATATCATTCCAATAAACGGGACAGTGTATAGAAGAAATCCCCAACAGGGCATATCCTCTATTACAATAGGCAGCATTAACAGGCAATATTAGTATAACACAAAGATGATCATGTACATATGAATATTAAAAAAATAATATATATATATATATATAACATGGTGTCTCGCCTAAAGCGACAAGTCCATCAAACATGTTTCAAGAGAGCTTCATCTTGATAAAATCGAGGGTGCTATGTGCCTATCAAGTGTAAGAGCATCATGTAATGTATATCAAACTTTGTATACAAGGCTGTCGTACATTATTATCAATTTACCATAATTATTTAATACAAAAGTCTATAATCAACATTGTATTTAACCCTTATCCTGCTATGAATGCACAATGAACTGTCCTTTCTTTGAATTTGGACCATTCCATTTATGATACAAAGGGTTGTTTGGGGAAATGACTGATCAGCAGCCAGACAGTGTAAACCCTGGTCACTGCTGGCTGATCTGGGTTTACACTGGATGCAAAGGCTGTTGTAGTACCGCTTAGCAGGATAGGGTTAATGTCAGTCTGATATAATAAGGCATGTTATTTGTTAACATGCCTTACAAGTGAGTATTAGGTTTTTAGGGGCCGACCCTAAACATTTTATGACCCCTCAAAAAAAAAAATTCAGTTCTGTATCTGATCATATCTATAAATAAATAGTTAACTTTATTTATTTATTGGGTATAAAAGTATAGTGCGAAAAAAATACAAAATATAAATTAACGCAAACCTTAACCGTAATCTTAACCAAAACCTTAACAAAAATCTTAACCAAAACCTAAACCAAAATCTTAACAACGGTACAAATTGTATTATAACTTTCTTGTCCAAGGGAGTAGATTGTTCAAATTTCATATATAACATCCTGTCATTGTCTTTCATAATGCCAATAACGTCCAGCCCTTCAACGTCACGCAAATTAGAACGCACAATATTGATGGTACATGATTTTTTTAAGTGACACTGACTCCGTCCCATGATAAGTTGGAGGGCTGGAAGTTATTGGCATTAGGAAAGGCAATGACTAGAGGGTTATATATGAAATTTGAACATTCTACTGCCAAGGACAAGAAAGTTATTATACAATATGTTGACATCGTCGAGCCCGCCAACATTAGCGGCGCCTATGTCTCGCATTTTTTCCAAAAGTCGAGACAATAACATTAAGATCGGAAGATCAGATGCTTTTTATAAAAGATGGTAGGATAAAGGTATTTTATTTATAAATGATAATGGATAAAAATGGTAATCTTCTCTCTTTTATGAAAGGTATGACTGCAACGATACGGAACTACATTCAAAAACAAAATTTCGCTCATCTTGTCGTCAATTTAGCATCACCAGTGTCGCATATAACAAGCGCACACAAAGGCTGTCGTCCCATTTATTAAATCAAATGCGCATCCATCATCTATAACGAAATAGGGGCAATATGGTTTAAATATAGACAGAGAATGGAATGAATTAATCAAAATACCTTTCAAATGTACAAAACATACCAGGTTAATATGGTTTCAGGCAAAATATACTGCTACAAACATCCATTTGACAAAAAGGAAGAAAGACATGATAATTCCTGTAGCTTTTCCATGATATATAAGTATTACTTATTGTTGATTATTTTAGCATTGTATTTATCTACGTTAAACAATTCTTTATGCGAGGTATGTGCTGGGTTTTGAAAAAATAATAATTCAGAGTCCACCTTTCATCAAAATTGTATCTTTAATCTTATTTTGAAATTTTAAAGAACGAGAAATAAACTCCCCATCTTCTAGTTTATAATCCCCATTTTCAGTTAAATTTTCATTGTCAGATTAGTTTCTGATCCCCATTTTCAGTTTCTAATCATGAAATGCATTTTTTTGTTGTTGTTTTTTTGTGAATATTTTGAAAACATTTTATATATAAACATGACGCATATTACATCTATATATGTACGGGTTTTTGAGGGTAGCCCACCCCGACCCTCACAGACATATTAAGCGGTACAATAAACGGATTACCATTAATTTGGTGATCAACATTTAAAAATAAATGCAAATATGATCAAATAGTACCTATTTAATATCGACAATAACCGTAAAAACACTTCTACCAGGTCCTAGGTCCGTTACTTACTGTCCTAGGTCCGTTACTTATTTAATATAACACTCCTTATGAATAAAACAACACGTTTAATCTGTCCACACATTATACCATAACTGGATTATTTGATATTCATTGAATACTGGTGAAAACATCGGTGACCTTTGTAGCTTATATAACCATACATCATTCACACGTGTGCCAGTATATATATGATATATGTTGCTATGTCTTCAGCATTAGAAAAAAACAACTATAGACAGTCGGAAGTGAAACGTGTCCAGTGTGTCGCTTTGATTTAATTCTATTTTATTATTTTGTGAAGCTCGCATATAAACGATAGGCCTATATCAAAAACTGAGTTTACTCAGTCATTTACGCTGTTAAAAGTGTCACACACACCCTGTGTCGTGTATATATTTCAGCCTTCAATAGTAGTAAATACTTTTATTTGTTTATTAATTGTAAAACCAACTTAAGACTGGTGGGTGAAATAAAAGAACGCCGTGTTGTTGTTCTTGTTCTTGTTCTTGTTTTAACAAATAAAACTGGAAACGTAACACAAATAGCATTCGACACTCGTTAAACAAGTCAGATTGTCCGTGAAGATCTACTTTTCGTTTTTATGTATATCGTATACAGTATATGAATAAAACAATTAACTCTGTAAAATAACACGAAACTACATGAAGATATAAAAGTCGAACAGGAAATGTAGTATTCTAACAGTCAACCAAAAAAACTCGCATCGAAACAAAAAACAATTACAAGGATAAGAATTACAAGGATAAGAAATGAGGCCATGTGACATCACGAACATAAACGTGCTGACAATAAGGATACCGCCATGGCAGATTACAGGGGCCAACAGATCGATGAGCAGAAAACCTTCAGCGTGGTATAAGAAACACACGAAGTCATTTATTGCGATTGGGTTAGATTCAACGAGAAATGTAATTTAATTGTAAAATACAAAAGCGCCTATTAAAACATGTACCATTATCCGGGTGAATTCAATGAAATACATTTGACATCTGTTGCCATTTTTGGTAGTCGAGGATATGTCACTCCGGAGAAATGGGAAGAAGACTTTCATCAAGCTAAACGCACTGTTAACAAGGCCACAACACACAAGCAATAGTAGATATCATAAAAGCTACCTATCTATTCGTGCACTTAAAATTGTTTATGACAGCTCAGTGGAAGTGTGCATTTGGGCAGCGATTCCTCGTGGTGCCGTCTTCTTGCATTGTCGATGTATAATAGTACTCACGTACGTTGAGATCTCCTTGATGAAAATGCGTTGTATCCTCTTTTACGTGCCTTGAATAAAGTCTTAGGCATGAATTTGCTCAGAATGTAGATTTTCCATACTTTGTGCACGAGATTTAAGTTCATGTTCGTTGTTGGGATTCTTAACTCAAGTCCTCTTTATTTGCATGATATGCTGAATATGTAACTCCCTCGAATATGAATTTCACTTTATTTTAGAATGTCCATTGCATCATGAACTATATACGCATAGTTTACATAAACAAAAGAGGAGGGATATATTTATCTGAAGTAAAATGTTTCATTTCACTTTTTCTAAGAGACCATAAAGTGTGATATTGCATGTCTAAGAGGGGTCAGTATAACGAACATATTTATAACAGGATTTTTTAACTATATCATTTATACAACTATATATTTACATTATGTGGAAAATGACTACCATTGACAATTGTTAATAGATTAATCATATTGTAAACTTTCTAGTGGAAAATGTATCTCTTTCCATGGGCTACTATATAGTATGTCTCAGTATGACTTAAATGAACTTTAAAACCTGGAAGATAATGAATCTGTAAAGTGTCGCCAGGTAATAAATCGTTACGATTATATCACGCTGTTGTTACAAGTTAATTAACCTGTTACAGTATACTTTACTTATTATTACTGTATGTTAATTTGTGTTACACCTGACTCCTAAATACAGTTTATATCGTTCGCAAGATGTGAACTTATAATTAACTCAGTTTTTAATGTTAATGCACCTAAGACCAAATATAATATTATTATATATATTCAGTTGTAGTTATAAATGTGATACATGTTATTTCATACAAATGTACAAATATGTTTTAACAAGCACAATTACACATTTCCAAAAGTGTGATGACATTACAGGTAGCAAACATATCCTTTCAAGAATAATGGCATTTTTGTTTCAATTTCTATTACACATTTAACACACACATGATCTATTTTCAATACAATATTATTTTTTTTCATTTTCATCCGATTATTCGTTTATTAGTATCTCCTAGCTTTTGTTATTGTATATAATTCAATAATGTGTTCTCATATTTAATTTAATCGTACAAACTGACAATACCTTTATTGACTGAGGTAGTAGCATCACGAAAAAGGGACTTTTCACAAAATACCCTGGCATTATGCGACCATTGCTAAACAAGGGATATCAGCTGTAAACGTAATTGTATCCAAGAGATTAATACGGACTGATCGTTAAGAAGTTGTTTACGTTCGTGTTCATGAACATGCTATACACAGTCAAACCTATGGAAGCGCCCTAGTGCCAAGAGAGAAAAACAAGAGCTGTCGGAGAACAGCGCAGCTCGACTATTCGATTTTTCAGAGAATAATAAATTTATAGCTAGTATATACCATCGGAAAGGGGGGAGTGAGGGTGAGAGGCGGGGGTGGGGTGGGGGGGGGGCGGCGGGGCGGAGAGGTGGCAACATATATGTGTAAGAATTGACAAAAGCAACACAGAAATAATTTTAAAAAAATAGTAGGGGTGGGATGGTGGGGAGCGGGGTGAGAGGCGGGAGTGGGGGGAGGGGGGGGGGGGCAACATATATGTGTAAGAATTGACTAAAACAACAAAGAAATATGTAAAAAAAAAAAAAAAGTTTTAAGTGGGGGTGGGGGTGAGAGGCGGGGGTGGGGTGGGGGGGGGGGGGCGGCGGGGCGGAGAGGTGACAAGATATATGTGTAAGAATTGACAAAAGCAACACAGAAATAATTTTAAAAAAAATAGTAGGGGTGGGATGGTGGGGAGCGGGGTGAGAGGCGGGAGTGAAGGGGGGGGGGGGGGGGGGTAGGGCAATATAGGTGAAGTAATAAGATGCATAATGCTATAACAAATACCAAACCAAAAGTATAGATATATACATGCTTACATGTAAACCTAGATCTGACTGTATTGCACATTTTATGGGCCATCCCAATTTGGGTTCCATGGGAGCCCAGAATTTGCAGAAGACAAAATTACTTATCCAACCCTTTACAACATACTATAAGGAAACCAATTCCAAAATTTAGTTCAGCTAGGACAAGAAATGTAAGAGATATAGACCTGTAAACACAGCTTACACGCAAAATTTGATGTGAAACAGACATATTTTAAGGGCTATCAGAATTTGGGTTCCATGGAAGCCCAGGGGTTACAGGAACCAAAATTACTTAAGCAGCCCTTACGATAATTCTATAAGAAAGCTAATGGCCAAATTTGGTTGTGCTAGGGTAAGAATTGTAAGAGATATAGACTTGTAAACACAGCTTACACGCAAAATTTGATGTGAAATGGGACACATTTTATGGGCTATCATAATTTGGGTTCCATGGGAGCCCATGGGTTACAGGAACCAAAATTGCTTATGAAGCCCTTAAGATAATGCTATAAGGAAGCCCATGAACAAATTTGGTTGTGCTAGGATTAGAAATGTAAGAGATATAGACTTGCAAACACAGCTTACACGCAAACCTTGATGTGGGACGCCAACGCCGACACCAACGCCGACGCCGACGCCGGGGTGATTACATAAGCTCTCTTATTCTTCGAATAATCGAGCTAATAAAACGGTTTCATGTAGAGCTGTTTGTGTTTGTTTTTCCTATTTTTTTTTATCTTCTATGACTATTTTCGCCTTTTAATATCAAATTTAGGACCTTTGTTTCCTCATAAAAACAACATTTTACTGCTCATACCGGCATTTTTATGCAAATTTGTTGACCTAGATTGCCAATACTGGAAAATCAAAATCATGAACTATTTTGCATTTGAAAAGAAACAAAACAAATACCACCTAATTTAAGTTACTTAACGGATATTGGTACACTCAACAAAAAGCCATGTGCAAAAACCATTTGCTTTGAACAACCGGTATTCATAATTATTAACAATGATTTTCAAATACCATACCATACAGTACAGTATCTCAATTCACATTTGCATGAATATGTGAGGTATGTATAAGAACATTTAAATCATCATCGAGGCTCATAAGTATAACAGAAAACAGATATTATAGATATACTATGACATGGTTAATTACAAAAGAGTAATGCAATTTGGTAATAGTTGGGAGAAGAGATGATCTCCTAGGTAGTCCTCAGTTATCATATAACTAAAGATCTGTTTTGTATACACATATATGGGAGAGTTATTCATCTATTTGTCGGCAAATGTATGGCAAAATAATGAGTCTATATAAGTAAAAAGAAATACATAATTAAACAAAAACAAACAGTATTATATTACAACATGCATATTATCTATTTGACTCTGCATGATGATTTTAATAAATTCACACCAATTTTCGAAACTCTGCATTATTTTTTGGTGTTAATGATACATTGAGTATTTTAACATATTCTGGACTGATATATTTACTACGTTGAAATTTGATTTTGCGGCATACAAGCAGATAACACACCTCCGATATCCGTTTTGCAAAGCTGGCATATTCTACGATTATACGGAGTTTATTCCAATTGCCGGGTCTGTGATTTCTTGTTCTAAATTTGGTTATATACTTTAACAAACAATATGGTGTGTTGGTAAGATAGTTTTTAAAGCAAATAAACGCTAGGATGTGCTGTTGCTCTAAAAAAAATTATTTGAGATTCTGTCAGGAAACCCGTTTAATTCCCCGTCATAGGTGTGTGGGGGTCGGGGAGCCATCCCCCAGTCACACCGTACAATAAACATATATTCAATATATACATACACAATTCAGGATATTAACATGTAGAACTATTTGATGTTTAACTTGATTAAATCATAATGCAAGTGGTAAGTTAACAACTCAGATTTATTTTCCAAATTCTATGTATCATGCTTATGCCAGTACCATCCTCTTGAGGAAACGAAATTCTAGAAGAAAAAATAGCATGTCAGTCATTGGATATTATATATCATCCTTATGCCAGTACCATCCTCTTGACGAAACGAAATTCAAGAAGAAAAAATAGAATGCCAATCATTTATCATTTTCAATCATCAAATGTACATATTTTTGACAATCTTTAGTCATTAAAAAAAACACAATTATTTAGAATCTATTTTTTATTTACCCGAATATGTCTGCTACGAAGCCTGACAGTGCTATAACTTTTTAATATAATCAATTGCTGTTGTGCTGTTGCTCTAATTCATTATTTTAGAATAACACTCATTTAAGAATAAATCTTTGAGTTTTTGATTTACTGAACACTTAAACCATTTAGTGTTGGGAAAGGTGTGTGAATCCAATACCCCACTTAGGCCTTATTTAACAAATACGCAAGTTATGATGATTAAATAACGGGATGCCGAGTGTTTAAAAACAACAACATAAATCAAGACAGGGTCGCACTCTGATCAAGATGACATGATGATGAACTGATGTTGCCCAAATTGTCGTATGCTAAACACGTTTTAAGCGCGTGATAGATACTTTTTTGAATCACTATTCGTAAGTGACAGGATGTACATAATACAAAACAATGACAAAGACAAGTAAATAAGTAATTAACTACGACTTGAACAAATGATATGTAATCATGTAAACAGCAACACAACATTAATTAGCCGGCAATTATCAACAACCCTTATAAGGTCATATTAAATGACTGTAGCATACCAATGACACTAAATACACTACTCAACTTTTATAATTGGTCACTCAGTTTTTTTGAAAATAACACGAATACTAAAAACTGGAAATCACCGAAACACATACCAATATTTTATTACGTTTATCAACAAGGCTTTAGTCCAATCAAGGCAAATTAAGTTCTATAAATCGCTAGCGATATTCGTTAAACGACGACAGTTAAAATTTCAAATGAAAATATTAATTATTAACAATATATAATTCTTTGAAAAGTTGAGTAGTGTATATATGTGTACGTTAAATATCACGGCACGGTTTCTACTTGCAGCAGTGAGCTTGTAAATGCTCAACCAGGCTGGAATACCAACAGCCAACATGCGTATGCCTACCTCAACACTCGATTTATTTAAGACTTACTTTTGTAATAAAATGTGTGTATTTAGTTTGTTATACCAATGTCTTAAGGATATAATGCTATATACAAGTGGCAGGGGCGGATCCAGGATTTCAGCTTAGGGGGGGCGTAATATTTTGGTCAATTTTCGGGTCCGTCTCTAGCCTCATAAAACGTTTGCGGTAGTGCATTTATAGGGTAAAAAAGTCCGTTTTCGAATAAAAGGATTTAACAATGTGTTAATTAAACCACTTATTAGTCATTATGCGTCGAGCGAGCGAAGCGAGCGAGAAAAAAAATTATACTGAGGGCGTCCATCTAAATTGTTTGATGTTTTATCTACAGTAACATGGACATACACGTATGAATAACAAAAGTCCGTTTTCAAATAAAAGAATTTAACAATGTGTTAATTAAACCACTCATTAGCCATTATGCGTCAAGCGAGCGAAGCGAGCGAGAAATTTTTTTATACTGAGGGCGTGCAACGAAATTGTTTGATATTTTATCTACAATAACATGGACATACATGTATGAATAAAAAAAGTCCGTTTTCAAATAAACGGATTTAACAATGTGTTAATTAAACCACTCATTAGCCATTATGCGTCGAGCGAGCGAGAAATTTGTTTATACTGAGGGCGTGCATCGAAATTGTTTGATATATTATCTACAGTAACATGGACATACATGTATGAATAAAAAAGTCCGTTTTCAAATAAAAGGATTTAACAATGTGTTAATTAAACCACTCATTAGCCATTATGCGTCGAGCGAGCGAGAATATTTTTTATACTGATGGCGTGCAACGAAATTGTTTTATATATTATCTACAGTAACATGGACATACATGTATGAATAAAAAGTCCGTTTTCAAATAAAAGGATTTAACAATGTGTTAATTAAACCACTCATTAGCCATTATGCGTCGAGCGAGCGAGAATTTTTTTTTATACTGAGGGCGTGCATCGAAATTGTTTGATATATTATCTACAGTAACATGGACATACATGTATGAATTATAAAGTCCGTTTTCAAATAAAAGGATTTAACAATGTGTTAATTAAACCACTCATTAGCCATTATGCGTCGAGCGAGCGAGAATTTTTTTTATACTGAGGGTGTGCATCGAAATTGTTTGATATATTATCTACAGTAACATGGACATACATGTATGAATAAAAAAGTCCGTTTTCAAATAAAAGGATTTAAAGACATCACACCAGAATCAAAAGATCACGGACATTTTACAGCTAGAGACGATCACAAACTTGTTAATCGTCCACTGTGGAAAATATTTATTGAGGCCCTGACATAATTTTATATAAGTCTACAATGTGCAATGTTTCTTACAATTGCTAAATGTTCATTTTATATTGTTTCGAATAGAAACATTTGAATATGGCAGATTAAAAAGGTAAAATAAATACTAAAAATATTGAAATTAAATCATGCTGGTACTGTTAAACATAAAATTTAGAAATAATTAAATCGGATTTAAAATTGTTTGTCGGGGCCTCAGTCATAATATAACTGTACATACCAATCTCCAATTTTGCATGAGATTCTCGTACTTCTCACAATGCATGAAAAAAACAATCATAATTATGCCCCCACTATTTCTATATGATGGATTAGGCTGGTGTGATGTCTTTAACAATGTGTTAATTAAACTACTCATTAGCCATGATGCGTCCAGCGAGCGAAGCGAGCGAGAAAAATTTTTATACTGAGGGCGTATTTGATATTTTATCTACAGTAAAATGGACATACATGTATGATCCGGAATTTTTAGGGGGGGCGCGCGCCGGGTGCGCCCCCCCCCCCCCCTGAATCCGCTAGTGAGTGGTGTTAACTTAGTATCAGCGTGGAAAACAAATAAAAAATAAATCTGTTACTGTAACCCTAACTGATGAAATTAGCAAATTATACCAATAAGTGGTTAAATACAAAATTAAAAAAAAAAGTTTTTTAAACAAAAATAGATCCTTAGCGTTTGTACGAAACGGAAATATATTTAAGATCGAATATAAGCACGTCATCGCTCTGTATATGTCTAGCATACACTGACATTCGAAAACAATATATTAAAGACATTTTCTATAGTTTTTTCTGCATAACAGATTTTCTTTAAACTTTTTGTACAGTAAGTCTGTTATATATATAGACAGAAAAGGCAAAAATAATGGTAGGTCACCATGCTTGTTAAAATTTAAAAAAATAATTTGTAATGCCACCGTCATGTCAATCTGTCCAAAAAGTTGAACAAGTCCATAAAATAGCTAAATAAGATATTTTTGAAGTCTAATCATTTATTCATTGGTCACAATTCTGCTAAAATTGTATTAAAGTAAAGAACATTTAATTACAATAACATTTAAAGCTCATCTTTATGTAAAACCTATATCTTTTTACAAAATCTGTTGAGACCATTACCACAATTTATGCACAAATTAGCCCATAATGATACAATTTCCTTTTTTTTTTTGTATGTTCCCAATAACAGAATGTTTTTAAACTTTCTAAGCACATAATTTAACATATATAAAAACAAAATCTGCAATAAAAATGATAGGTCCCCATGCTTGTTTAGAAAAGGAATTAGAAACCCTACCCCTATGCTAAAAGGCCAAGTTTTGTATGAAATTATATAGAAATGGTATATTTTCCTTTTTTGTTATGTTCCTAATAACAGAATTTGTTCAAACTTCCTAGGCACTTATTTGAACATATATTTAGACAATGTATTCAATTAAATGTATAGGTCACCATGCATATTGAGATTTAATATTGGTTTTTGGAACCGTACCATTATACTTAAATTTTTTAATTGTGTTGGAATTTTTACAAAATGCTATATTTTTCCTATTTTATGTATCTAATAATAGGCCTTTATTTAAATAAAGATAATAAACCAAACAAAAACAAAAAATTAAATAAAAAAATAAAAATAAAAAAATAAAAAATTCAAAAAAAAAAAAGACAAAAAATAGAACTAGACATCAAAAGCAACATTCCAGTAAATTTTTAGGAAAATCCATCCAATAGTTTTAGAAGCGAAGTCGCCCAAAGAAGCTGCGCATGGAAAACTACAGCAAATGCCTTTAAATCACATTACTTTGTTAGACCAAGCGTTTTTAAATTTATTGAGCTAATGCAGTCTGTTAGTTTTTCTGTTATCTCAAAACTTTGTAAATTTGTATATCAAGCGACAATTATTCGACAAAACATAGTTAATCGTCATGAAAATGTACTGTAAATCTCACTTAAAGTAAATACTACACCATCTTTTGCACATCTATATGCTCTAACGTTCTTCATGATATTTCAATATGTATATATGTACATACATACACATTGCATTGTTCTATTTTTTTCAATGTACTTAGTACAACCTCACGTTCAATATATGTTTGTATATCTTTTTCGTATAAATGATGTTTTGCTCATTGCCTTATGTCTATGCACATACTTATCATGACTGACTGTTGTATATAATATTATTCATTGTATCACGTAACAAGAAACATTGTAATGTTTACGTTACTTAATAAAGAATCTTGAATCTTGAATCTGTAAGCTTATAAAGTTTAATTTCATCATTCTTCACACTTTGCACATATTAATTTACTAAATGTACTTGATAGTCGAGCTTTGCTGTCCTATGACAGCTTCTGTTATTATGCTCATTATACAGACAATGGACGTGCTTTCTACATGACATAATAGGCAACTAATGGGGTGTTGTGGCAGGTTTGTTCGTGGGTCTGAGTCTGGACTGTACATTTTTGTCGACGCCATAATGTCTTTTGTGTTGGTGCATCGTAAAACCCTATACACAGCGTATTTTGTCTCTAGTTCTTGCTTTGAGAAACACTTACCAGTTCTTTAACCCCACCACTATGTTTGATTTTGTTTGTTTGTTTGTTTGTATGGTGTTTTATGTCCTTTTCAACATATGTAAAATTATATATGACGGTCGATTTTTTGTGGTGGAGGCAGACCACCCACTTTTCCTGGGTAGAACCAGTACAGTACACTTCCCACCATCCGTAAGAATCGTGTTTGCTATATATGCGTGCTTAATGAACAATTAAAATCCATGTAAAAATCGGTGACTTTATTGTGCTGAAGGATTTCTTGAAGTTATCGTGGGTTTTAAGTAGCATATTTTAAAGCTTGCCCCAATCCCCACCACCAGAAGTACCAACAACATATCCCCCCCCCAACCCCAACCCCGCCCCCACCCGCCCCCACCCACACACACCCACCCACCAGAAGTATCACCAAAATATCGATGCAATTGGCATCCTCAGTACTGGTTATGGTATTTTCGTTTTAGTTTTACAGATTAAAAAAATTTGTTCGAATCAATCATTTCAAGTGCACCCTTCAGATTTTTGCTAATATTTTGAATGTGTATTCCTTTCTTTTCCTGCCTTGTCATAACTGAATTGCATGCGCTATTACCTACGATTGAATACCATAAACGCAGTTTGGTAACAGCAGCGTCATAATAACTAAATATTTTCCGAAAATATTCCTTTTACCAACTTTACGCTTTCTACTTCAGAAACCCATTCATTTTAAATTATTGCATTCTTGTTAGTATACCACTACATTCCTATAGCTTTTTATCAGTAATTCTTACCTATTTTACCGTTCTAAAATAGTGTTTCTAAATCTCAATGTGTAACACATTATATTACAATAATGAATGCTAGTAAAACTTCATTTTTGAAACTGAAATAATATCGTGCCATCAGAGAGCTATGTGATCAACGATACCTCATTCAGCCAGATATTTAATATTTATTCCATCTAATATTGTATTGTTGTTAATGCCACATTTTTGGCAGACAAAATACAAATGCACATAAATGTATAATATTCCATTGTTCAGGATATCCTCCATTATTAATGACATATGTATTACCACTGGACAAGGTTTTGACCTAAACGGACACACGACGGAAAAGACAAACTGTTCATGTATTGACAAAAGAAAATGTCATTGTACACAGATACACCGTCTGCTTTCTTTGAATTACCTATCGTCAAACTCCATGCAGAGTTATCGTTCCTTATATTCACATATTTCTCTGCATACTACTAAATTACACAATTTTGGTAAAATCTGTTAAATTGGAATATTTTTGCCTGAAACATATTTATTTCTTGTGTAAATATAATTTTCAGAATATCTTCAAATTAGATGTTACACTATTTGAAATAATGCATGAAACAATTTAGTTTCAATCGGGACTATTTTAATACCAAAATAATTCGTACTTATGTCCCCTCAATCGATACGTATACTTAAGCATTTCAAACCGAAGCTCGATAGCAGAAAATAACTTTAAAAAAAAAAACTCATAGAAAAACTTGAAAATATTGAATATAGGTCTATATGTTATCTTTGCGGATCACGTAAACGGATTTATTTTAAACATCGTCCTAACCCTTGTTTGAATAATCACGTGACCTAATCGTTCGCCCTACTTTCTTTGAAGTTGACAGAGTCAATGTTGTAATATCGCAATTACATAACGTTTAAGTAGGAATAGAACAGTCTCTACTCACATTTGTTCCGAAAGAATTAAAAGATCCCACTAGCTAATTTCACATCGGAGCATCTATACGTAACATGTGTTTCTTGTATATAAACAGGTACAATGACATGTTGTTGTGTCGTCCATTGTCTTGTTAGCACATGCATTGAGTGAAATCAGATACAAACTGTTTTTTGTTTTATAATATCGCTTTTATCGTGTCTGCCTGAGTCTGTTTCCCATCATGTTTGTGACAACTACACTGCTTGTATAGGATATAACAATGACAGATTACAACTATCAAATATTGGGCAATGTCAATGAAGTGGTTACGCTCAACGTGTCACTTGTATATTGTACTTGTACATCTTATCACTCCATCATGATGCGTGCGTCAATTCAGTGTGAGTACAATTTGCAAGAACAAGAAATGTCACTGTAAGTGACAAATGCCTCCGAAGTGATTTTGACATTTGACCTTGAAAATCCGTCCATGAATGTCGGAGTTATTATTAACCGGACACGAAAGCACCTCTTTCTGACTATAACCTCTAAGTGTGACCTTGACCTTGGAGCGACCGACCTGGATTTTGTGCGTGGATTTTGTGCGCGACACGTCGTCTTGTTGTGGGAAGCAACGTCTTGTTGAAGCAACGTCTTGTTGTGGTGAGCAATTGTGCAAAGTTATTTGAAAATCCGTCCAGGAATGCCAGAGTTATTGACCGGACACGATTGCACGGACTGACGGACAGACGGACGGACGGACGGTGCCGCCCTTCGGGGGCATATAAATCAAGTGAGCGGAGTGGGTGAATGTGCGATACAAGATGATAGTTGTTACTGTTAAAATGAAATAAATTTTCATTTTAAAAGGAATGGCTTGCCTTGTTAGATTTGTTAGACATGAGAAAAGCCATTACATAATGTTGTAATAGTGACACCAACGTTTCAGACCCGGCTGGTGCAATCTGCGAAGCTTCACACGTATGTGGAAGTATTCATCAAGTTACATGATATAAGTGAAGGTACATCTATATATGCTATTTTATTTCAATTTAATATACATAAAGAACAGTATATTTGACATTTTCCCATTAAAAGAACCGTTGAATAATGTTGAGCATATCAATATTACATACATTTGTACGAAGGAAAATGGACCCGTCCTTGACGGGATAAGCATCTATATGCAAGCAGGTTTACAATCAAAATGATACTGGATTAATAAATAAATTCGAGACACGTATAGTTTAATAGCTAGAACTTCTAGATTGCCGTGTGTCCTATTAACACTCCTTTTAAAACTCTGGGTTC
This sequence comes from Cyrtodaria siliqua, assembly GCA_037043455.1. Lineage (NCBI taxonomy): Eukaryota > Metazoa > Mollusca > Bivalvia > Adapedonta > Hiatellidae > Cyrtodaria > Cyrtodaria siliqua. The sequence continues at coordinate 51,217 of JAWPHD010013403.1, read as the reverse complement.
TTCATGTGTCATCTTAACAAGACTTGCTTAGAAGGTCATTACAATACAATCTCGGAAAAGTTTGAAAACTAACCATATTCATGGACTGTATATAGGCAGGGGCTGTAGATATATTAATAAAGTCCTGCCATATCTGACCCCCCCCCCCACCCCACCCCCCTCCCCCACCTCCATATTGATCTCCCCACCTCGCCTGATGTCAATAGCTAGAGCGTCCACTGACCCTCTTGAGTCTTTTGTTATTTGACAGAGGTTTACGTCTTTTAAACTACAATAAACAGGGTATATAGCCATACATGCAATTTCATCACATTGTAAACAACTTGACAAAAAGAGGCTTTTTTTTTTGCAAAGGATTAATTAGTCAGAGCAGGGAATCTATGTAGTCAGATGTATTAAAAGAGATGTGTCATCCAGTTATTTGTGACTATTACGACAGTGTAATCTTCACATAGCACCCTACCAGCAGACAGCAGACGCGAAAAGATGTCCAGTGACAGAAAATTATCGGAAGCTTTGGGTCATATACAGCAAGCTGAGAAGTGGTAAGGACACGAAACCAACTCAGAATATAAGATCTTTAACGGTTAAATATTTGACAATATTATAAAATATTTAAAATGAATTGTAACTGTTGATGCCGACATCAAACAACGTGTTAAAAATCCCCACCCACTGTCATGACTGTCAGTGTAGTGACTGTGTCTCTAACAGTATCTGTATCATTCTGGCTTAATAACAAAGCAAAACAACTTTAAAGACTACGAGGCCATCAATATTGTGGAAAGATCTGTAATGAACAACAGTAAATGTTTTAAAATAAACCACATCAAATAATCCAAGCCTTCTCTGACCTTACCAGCCCTTTTTACGATTTTTGATATTTCATCTGGCTGTGTATAAAGCCAAAAAAAAAAAAATAATTAAAAAATGGCTTTTAGGGTCAGAGAAGGCTCGGATTATGTAACACAGAGCAATTCAAAAACTCTTTCTTCTTTAAAACAGGGAGTAAGTATACAGGGAGGAGACACAGACCGTTTTGCCATTTCATGTTGTCGTGCGTGTGTTTCACTACTGCGTGAAAATGACTACTTCCCGTTGTTACGCGCGTGTGTGAAAACAGCAAATTCTTATAAATTATTACACAAACTCAATAAAGGTGCGAAATGTAAACATACATATTATTTATTCACATGGTGTCCTCTGATACAGGGCTGGCGAGGCGCAGTAGGAAGCGGCGGATTTGTAACCGGAGGCCCCGGGTTCAATCCTCCGTGGTGCCACTGAGTTCCTTCGGTGTGTTCTTGGGCAAGACACTTTTCCTTAGCCTCGTCCGTCGGATGGGGACGTAAACTGGGCGGTCCCGTGTATCGGTCTATCCTCCGAGCACGTTAAAGAACCATAGGAATCTATTCGATAATAAGAGTAGGGCAGGTTCCCGGATTCCTATGTATCCTTCCCCTCTCTCTGGGGCGGCTCTAAATAACCTGCACTGTGTTGATGAGCCGTTAACAACATTCAATTCCTCTGATACAGAGCGTGTATTTGTTTGCATGTATAAAAGCACATTTTAACCAGATGGTTCCGTGTAACAAAGATGGCGCCACTTGCCATTCAGCGCCAAAGCCACTCGCCATTCGGCGCCAAATAAAAAATCGTGACAGTGTATAGCTATTGCAAACGAGATACGAGACTACGAGTTATATTAGGCATTAATAATAATAAAAAGTGAATAGTAGTCATATTTATCTTTGTCAAGAAGGTAATTTCTTGATGTTGATTGTAACAGAAAGCCGTAAAAAAGAGGCTGTAAAAACTGCCTATTTTGAGATGTTGGCTGAAATTTTAACTTTTCAAATGTAACGATCGATTTACATGTATCGATAAAATAGTGAATGGCGGCGTTCTAGCGCAACAACATAAATCGATAATCTAGAGTGTTTATGAACCCGTGTCTCCTCCATGTATACTTTACTCCCTGATAAAAACTACAATGAAGTGGAACCATCTAAATGACAGTGTAGTCAGTGCGCAGACAGTACCAGGCTTTAAAATAGCCCTCCAAGCGTGTTACTATTTAACACTCTGCCAACGCGAGTATGCAGTAACAGGCCCTGCATTGTACTTATCCAGATCCAGATCCACTAATGACACTGTCGTCTAGGTGGTTCCATTCTACCACGGTTTTGATGAAAAACGAATAAGATAAGAAAAGATAATATTTAGGCCAAATAAAATTATACCTGAGTTTACTGTAACCCGACCGACCCGCTGAAAACACCCCCGACTCATTTTTTTTTATTGAAAAAAAAAAATGTAAAAAAAATGTAATTTTTTTTTTAATAATTATGTTCACGCTATCACGGCCGACTCATGTGCTCATTGTCCTGCTGTTGGAACTGACTCTCTTCCGGACTTGCGAAAAATAAATTAAACTGTTTTACCCCTTTGCAATAATTGCAAGTGATTGGGAAAAGAGCCAGTTGTTGCCATGCCTATTGGGAAACAATAACACATACACAATTTCATATTGTTATCTATTGTAGTTTTTAAAATACCACATTTTCCCATTCATCAAAGCTCATCGCCACCTTAAATTAACTTCGCCAAAAAATAAAATAAAAAAATAAAATAAAATAAAATGCCTACCTACCTACCCAATTTTTTTCAGCAATGTTACAGTAAACACAGGTATAATTTTATTTGGCCTTATTTCGTGTTGGTAATGTACAAACAGTATAAACATAAGCGTTAAGCTTTTTTCCGACAAAACATAGTATCCATTTAACAAACAAACAAAAGGCCTTTTGGATTTAAAATGGCATTTAGGTATACATTTAAGATATACATTAAGACAATTTGAAATTATCTGAGTAGCTAATAAAACATGCATGTTTCATGCAAGTTAAACAACCATTAGGCATAAAAACTCTATTTTAGGCCATGAAACTACATGTAGTCAACTATACAATAATACAGACATAAGCAGGGTTTGTTTTTAACAGTATATCAAATGCTATTAAATAACAAAATACCACACATATAATCAAGACATAGCATTAAGACATTCTTTAAACAATATAGGATTTAGTACTCAACAGTTAATAAGTGTAATGTCTAAAACCCGATAAGTGTGCCAAACATACAAAAAAGCTGCATTCTCATTTCATATTCATGTGGGCAAGCTCACATACAAGCTACATTTGCTCACATACAAGCTACATTTGTTTATACTGATCAGTATGCGAGTTCACAATCTGAAAACACTTAAAATTGTGTATTCACTCGTCTTTCAACAATTATTACTGCTTACGTAATCGTTATATTGCTTAACGTTTATATGCCTTTTAACTTTCTGTGGGATTAGGAAGTCAGTCTGGTCTATTTCCGGTACCATACCCCCCACTATCTTGTACATGTATACCAGTCGGTTGAATTCCCTTCGATGTTGCAGGGTTCTTTCTGAGTTTCAGATCTTGCAGCATTTTTGTTACACATCCCTCATCACAAGTTTTTTAATCTCTTGTAATGAATCGTGCGGCCTGTCTGGATTTTCTAGAGGGCGTTGATGTCTGTTGGATGTTCATCCCAGATGACCGAGCCATACTCCAGTGTTGATCAGAGGAGTGATATGTAAGCTATTATCCTGCATTCGAATGGATAGTTTTAGGCCAGCAGAGCTTATGGGATGACGAGTTGTCCGTCGTCCGTCCGTCATCTGTCCATCGTTAACTTTTGTCTCGTTAAGACGATAGGGCCTTCATTTTTCATCCAATCTTTACCAAACTTTACCAGATTGTTAGCATCAATGAAAGCTCGGACAAGTTCGAAAACCAGCCAGATCGGACCATTAACAGCGGAGTTATGGCCCTTGATTTAGTTAAAAATGATATATTTTGCCTTGTTAAGCCGATAGGGCATTCATTTTTCATCCCATCTTTACCAAACTTTACCAGATTGTTATTATTGTTGAAAGCTTGGACAAGTTTGAAAACCAGCCAGATTGGACCAGTAACAGCGGAGTTATGGCCCTTGATTTAAGTAAAAATGCTATGTTTTGCCTCATAAGATGATAGGGCCTTCATTTTTCATCCGATCTTTACCAAACTTTAACAGATTGTTAATATCAATGAAAGCTTGGACAAGTTTAAAAACCAACCAGATCAAACCAATAACAGTGGTGTTATGGCCCTTGATTTAGTTAAAAATGCTATATTTTGCCTCGTTAAGATGATAGGGCCTTCATTTTCATCCGGTCTTGACCAAACTTTAAGAGATTGTTAATATCAATGAAAGCTCGGATAAGTTCAAAAACCAGCTATATCGGACCAGGAACACCAGAGTTATATGCCCTTGAATTATTGAAATATGCCATTTTCAGCCTAGCGTCTTCATTTTGTATTTGATCTTTCCCAAACTTGGCCAGATTTTTGATATCAATGAAAGCCTATAACGAGTTTCAGAACCAGCAATTATTTTTTTCTCATAAGAAACCTTGGTTCTTTTTTCTTTATTTGGGAGCTTAGGGGCCCTTGTTGGATCAGTTACAACATAAGAGTTGTAAGGAAGAACTTCAAAAATCTTCTGCTCTGAAACTACAAGAGATATTAACAGGTTTAATCCTTTTTTATTTATTATCAGCTTTTGGATCCTCTACCAATTTTGTTCAAATGGTGTACCTGGGATCAAATTTGGCCCCGCCCCGGGGGTAGCCGGTAGAGCGATACAGGCCTTCTTGGGCCTCTTGTTTTAGATTTCTTCGATAAAACCAAGAGTTGAATTAGATTTTTTGCTGATGTTATTAAAGTGAATTTTCCAATTTAGGTCTTCTGAAATTGTGAGTCCGAGATATGGGTTTGAAGAGACTTGTTGTGGAATGGTCTTGTCTAGTTTGTAAAAATGTGAAGAAGAATTTCTGATGTAACATTTTAAAGCATTGAATTGCATTCCCCAGGTGTTCGCCCACTTTTCTAGGTCCTGAAGATCTTTCTGTAGAGTAACTTGGTCTTCTGTAGATTTGATCACTCTATACAGCGAAAAGTCGGACTTGGGATTTTACTGTATCTATAGGTCATTTATATCACAAAGGAACAATAGAGGGCCCAATATGGTGCCTTGTGGTTTTCTGGATTCAGCATGTAGGTTTTTGGAGTGTTCCCTTTCTACTACTGCATTCATCAATCTGTCTTTTAGGAAAAAGGACAGCCAGTTGTTGATCTGACCCTTAACCCCGTAGGCTCACTTGATATGACGTGTCTCACTTGATATCATATGACGACAGTAACTTGAAATTAAAACAGAAAAACAATAAATAATACTAAATATGCTTTACAACTATTTAAAACAATTGACTTGAATGAAACATCATCATTGTACATAGTGGATTCAGTTGCTGGTGTATTTAAATATCCTCAAGTATCCTGTTCTCGAGGAACCTTAATAATCTGAAGGCAGTTTTATTTTGCGTAGTTTTCCTTGATTATGAATCGCGTTGACAGACGATAGCCAGTGTTTACAATCAAAAGGTTGATTAGCTATTTGACACGCTAAAAACAAAATAAAATTCAGAATAAAGCTATGTTATTATTTATGCAAGTCATGCATACTTATTTTATAAATTGTTCCTATTTAAAATGTTATAAATCAAGTTATTATACCTCACATAAAATACCCATGCTAAATCCCCATAGACAACAATGTGTAATAATTTAATGCAAATTTCTAGACACAAATATGGTAAATTGAAGAATTATCGCAAAAATGCATGGCAGTACAGCTTGCAACCTACACTGCAGGCGTGCTATAAAATAAGAACAAACTCAAAGTGGACATATTTCGTCGATAGAGATGCTATTTATTTATCATATTATTGTAATTATTGTTTAAATACACATTAACAAACACTCGATAACATCTAAATATCATGACTTACCTGAAGAGAACATAATTGACCTGTCAGTCTACATGTCCCACCCCCACCACCCCACACACACCCCCAACCCCCAACACACACAAATTGTATATGGCAGAAAGGATTTCTCAGACATGCGTAGATGGTCGATGCTCAAATTCCGGGAATAGTCAGTTTGGTCAATTGGCTAGCCCATTCTCCGATTTTTGAGAAAAAAAATTAATACAAAATTAATCGTGCACAATGTTGAACACCTACCTCAATTTCAGCAATTTTGATCGCTTGTCTGTATTACCGGAAATCCGCCTTAAACTCTTGGGCGTGTATTAGACACCAGTGGAAAAAAAAAAGATTTGTGACGTCATTAGCCTCTTTTTCAAAACTACCTCGAGTACTGGAGTCATTTTTTTAACTAATCTAATTTTGACGAACACATTGCATTTTGAACTTTTGAAATTGAAAAGATGCGAACTTTTTATTGGTAACTTTGTTGTATTGATGCAACTGAATTGGATTATCGCTGGAGGAAAATTGAGACAGGTAAGAAGCATGTTTGTGTTGACCTCCATGGTGTGACATTGCGCGATTGTTTTTATTTTCGCACAGTTGGAAAATAGACTCCGATAAATGGGTCGCCCCATTTACATCAATCCCCATTAGACAGATGAACAAGAAGAAACAATCTTATTAAATAATCCTAATGGTTTTACTCACTGGCCAAATTTTGAAAAGATATAATTAATATTTATTGAAATTTGTAAATAATTATATAGATAACTGGAATATAAACAAGCTTCTTTTTTTTTCAGCCTGAAAACGTCATTATTTAAGTGGAATCCAGATCTAGATGGTGCTGTGTCGGAGTATACTAAAGCAGGTATGATATTGCAGTGCAGTTGATAAGCAGAAGTTGGTGCGACTAATTGAATTATACATTACTGTGTGTTACAGTGTATATGGGTGTCACCCCTGGTGTGAATAATTGAATTATACATTGCTGTGTGTTACAGTGTATAGGGGCGTCAACATTTGTGCAAGTAATTGATCTATACCTTGCTGTGTGTTACAATGTATAAGGGCGTAAACCGTAGTGCGAATAACTGAACTATGTTAACTATACATTGCTGTGTGATACAGTGTATGTTAAACATCCACCTTATTTGTGTAGTATATGGCACCATTGTAGCATGGTCAGTGACATTTCCTTTGATGATTGCAGAGCATTAAATCGTTTAATTTAGGGTAACTAAAGGGGCGTGGCTATACCATACTACAACTACCGGATATTGGAATTTAGAGTACGGTCATGATGACGTCACAGTGTTACTAAGTACACCATGCTACAAAAAAGATAGAGTCTGTCTCAGCTCGTTGGTTATTTAAACACCTCGATGGGCTACGCCCATCTCGGTGTTTAAATAAGCCAACTCGCTGAGACCAGACTCTATCTATTACTTATGACATTGGTATATGTAGTAACTTTCTGTGTCATCAATAATTAGCGTGGTATTTGGAGAGGCTTGACCATCTTACCTATATGATCCCTTGGCCTCCCTGTCAGATGGGGATGTAAACCAGGCAATCATACCAACAACTGTCCTCCGAGCATGTTAAAGAACCATAGGAATCTATTTGTTAATAAGAGTAGGCCAAGTTCACCGATTCCTGTGTATCCTTCCCTTCTATCTGGGATGGCTTTAGATATTAGAGTTTATAAATCTGTCCACTTGTCTGTTTGCAGCCACATGTTACAGGAACAGCAAGGCTCTGGCCGAGGCAAGGGGTGCATACATCAAGGCAGCAGAACTGCAGGAGAGAATGAACTCGTATCCTTCATTTTAAATTGAATTTAAATCGAAAATCGGTTATACCTGATTTTTAATAGGTCATTCTGAACAAGAAACTGACATGCTCTACTCTTCTGTTCCATTTCATATTGCTAAGTTACTTGAAAGAAATGTATAACAATCACATATGTCACCAATGGTTAATGTTGTACTGCAGTGATGCCACAATACCATGCATTGCAAAATGTTGTTGCCATATTTTTCAAAATACGGTGTTTGATATTAATTGAAATGTTGAACTTGAACAAATATAGTTCAGACTACATTAAAATATATGTTTGTACAAGAGACAATATAAAACAGTTAAACTAGAAAGTAAGCATCAGCTGCATTGGTCAGCTGTTCTTCTTGTTGACTGATAAGAAGAAAGCATCTATTTCTGATGAGAGGTCAATAAACTCGTGACCCATGATCAAAAAGTCGTGGGTTCGATCCCCGCCATTACCATATGTGTTGTGTCCCTGAGCAAGACGCTTTGTCTGCATTTGCTTAGTACTGGTTCTACCCAGGAAGACATCGAGAGTGATTAAAATAAGTTCATAGAGCTTTCGTCACAATCAATGTAAAGTAAATAAGTTTTAACTAAACTCTATTCATATATCAGGAATTAATCTGCTTGACAAGCCGATAAGGTGATGCTCTTATTGTAGAACAAGTTTGATATTTATTTGGCATTAACATTAGTACCTTGATTTATTCATTCAACACCATTTTATACCTTTATAGATTCAATGCCATTTGTTCATTCGCTGCCATTTATACCTTTATTCATTCCTTTAAATACCGTTATACATTTATTTATTCAATGTCGTTTATACCTTTATTCATTCATTGTCATTTATTTCTTTATTCATTCAATACCATTTATTCCTTTATAGATTCAATGCCATTTATTCATTCACTGCCATTTATACCTTTATTCATTCATGTATATCTTTATATATTCAATTATACCTTTATTCATTCAAAGTCATTTATACCTTTATTCATTCAATGCCATTTATTTCTTTATCGTTCAATGCCTTTATAGATTCAGTGTCATTTATTCGTTCAGTGCCGTTTGTTCATTCAATGCTATTTAGTAGTGCTGCACGGTATTGTCGGTGTATTATGATACGGACCTCAAAATAATATGTACCGTGATATTTTTTAGCATACTGGTTCATACCGTTTTTCTCTACACATGTTTGTATTATGAAAGTATATCGTAATCTGCGACTAATATCTGTTATTAACTTTGTATGGTTCCCGTGTTTGAAATAAAATCTTAAATACACATATTAGCAAGTGGGTACCATCATAGTTAAAAATGTACGCAATTCCAATAATATCGATATATAGTTTATATTACTACCATATCATTCCTTATTTTTGAATAGTTTTATCTTTATATATTTACATTCATTTTTAATTACTACTTAATTTCACAGACATATTAATAATAATGTTATTAGGTCTGTGTTAATTTTTAGACCAGCCAGATCGGACCAGTAAGAGCGGAGTTATGGCCCTTGAGTTAGTTAAAATTGCTATATTTTGCCTCGTTAAGACGATAGGGCCTTCATTTTTCATCCGATCTTTATCAGATTGCTAATGTCATTGAAAGCTCAAACAAGTTCTAAAACCAGCCATATCGGACCAGTATTAACGGAGTTATGGCCCTTGATTTAGTTAAAAATGCTATATTGCTATATTTTGCCTCGTTAAGACGATAAGGCCTTCATTTTTCATCCTATCTTTACCAAACTTTACCACATTGTTAATATCAATGAAAGCTTGGACAGGTTCGAAAACCAGCCATATCAGACCAGTAACAATGGAGTTATGGCCCTTGATTTAGTTCAAAATGCTATATTTTGCCTCGTTAAGATGATAGGGCCTTCATTTTTCATCCTATCTTTACCAAACTTTTCCACATTGTTAATATTAATGAAAGCTCGGACAAGTTCGAAAACCAGCCATATCGGACTTTTAACAGCGGAGTTATGGCCCTTGATTTAGTTAAAAAGGCTATATTTTGCCTCGTTAAGACGATAGGGTCTTTATTTTTCATCCGATCTTTACCAAACATTACCAGATAGTTAATATCAATGAAAGCTTGGACGAGTTCGAAAACCAGTCATATAGGACCAGCAACAGCGGAGTTATGGCCCTTGATTTAGTAAAAATTTCTATATTTTGCCTCGTTAAGACGATAGGGCCTTCATTTTTCATCCGATCTGTACCAAACTATACCAGACTGTTAATATAAATGAAAGCTCGGACAAGTTTGGACCAGTAACAGCGGAGTTATGGCCCTTGATTTAGTTAAAAATGCTATATTTTGCCTCGTTAATATGATATGGTCTTCATTTTTCATCCGATCTTTACCAAACTTTACCAGATTGTTACTATCAATGAGTCATTTTACACCAGAGTTATGGCCCTTGATTTTCTTAAATATGCTGTATTTTGGCCTCATTAAGAAGAAAGGGCCTTCGTTTGGCCAGATTTCATTGAAATTTTTCAGGGATGATCAGTACCAAGTCTAGTTGTACATATTGTCACCGTGTTCCGGTTGAATGATTTTGGCTGAGTTATGTCCCTTTAAAGGTTTTAATACACAAACTTTGTCCTGACTAGTTCTCCTGAACCCTGGCCGGATTTAAACAAAACTTTTTAGTGATGATCAGTTCCAGGTCTAGTTGTGCAAATCTTTGCCGTGTTCCGGTTGAATGATTTTTGGCAGAGTTATGGTCCTTTAAAGGTTTTAATACACAAACTTTGTCTGGACTATTCTCCTGAACATCTCCCCACATTTAAAGGAAACTTTACAGGGATGATCAGCACCAAGCTTAGTTGTGCATGTCATCGTCGCATTCCGGTTAACAGATTTTTGGTGGAGTTAAGGCCCTTTAAAGGTTTTTAATACACAAACATTTTCCGGGCTAGTTCTCCTGAACCCCTGGCTGGATGTTAATGAAACTTGATAAGGATGATCAGTATCAAGCCTAGTTGTGCATATCATCGCCATATTCGGGTTGAATGATTTTTGGCAGAGTTTTGGCCCTTTAAAGGTTTTAATAGAGAAACGTTGTCCAGATTAGTCTGTTCTGAACTCCTTGCTGGATTTCAAGGAATCTTGAAGGGGATGATCAGTACCAAGCCTAGTTGCACCTGTCATTGCCGTGTTCTGGTTGAATGAATTTTGGCAGAGTTATGACCCCTTAAAGGTTTTAATACACTAACTTTGTACAGTCTAGTTCTCCTGAACCTCTGGCTGGATTTCAACGAAACTTGTCAGGGACAATCAGTACCAAGCCTAGTTGCATATATCATCACCATTGAAAGATATTTGAAAGAGTTATGACCCCTTGTGCATAAACTTTATCTTTTGCCAGTAGAGCGTCCACAGGCCCTCTTGGGCCTCTTGTTACATTTTTGCGCACAATATGACCTATTTATGTGTCGATGTGCCGTAAAACACCATTCATTCATTCATTCTTTTGTTTCCTTATTGTAATGTGAGCATAATATGTGCTGGGTTCCATGCACTCAGATGAGCATGGACCCATGAGCATGGCCGAATCAAGTGATTGAGAAATGTTAAAAAACAAAAGAGCAAAATCGTGTGTCTGGGATCACTTTGGGCTTAAAAGTTTAAAAAAAGGCACTACAATTGTAGTCAAGTCTATATCTAGGCAATGTTGTATTTTGTAAAATATGCAAGTTATGGTCAAGTGGTCCGGCAGTACAACACATTTGGTAACTCCATTGCGAATTCATGACTCCACGGTAGAACAGATAGTAGACTTAATTTACTAATATCCAACAATTTAAAACCATTTTTGGATAAAAAATCTTAAAAAAAATATTTTCACATTTTACATGCAGCAGAATTTTGCATTGAAAATGCCATCAAAAACAGCTTTCGCACATGCAATTTTTATTTTTGAACCGATTTTGAAAAGTAAGGTATTTTTATTTACCACTAAAAATGTCTGTTTCACTGATAAAAACTTATTTAGGTACGAGATGTATTTTGTCTGATAAATCGATAAAACCTTTGGCTGAAACAAGCGCCCCAACAATAGGTCACCTCTTTATTAGGCAGAAAAGTGCACATCTGTATGATAAATTATTATATTATTTCTGTCTTAAATATAATATGAGAGAAAATAAAGAACAATATTTTGCAGTTTTACTTTGTGTCATACAAGATCATGTGAGATTTTGGTAAATGCCCAATCACTAGTTTGATCTCTGATTCATTCAATGCCATTTATTATACAGTGTAATATTTTCCTGACGTCCTTTCACTTTATCTTAGTTCAGGTATATTTGCTTTGAATATCAAATATATTGTACATGTTGTAATTGCTATGGTGCACAATATAAAAAAAATCACCTTAACCCCAATATAGTCCATTTCATGCAGCAAAGTAAGTATAATAAGGGTTTACATTTATTTGTTCATGTTGTCTAGCGTTCTGTCTGTCTTCACTTTTAGAAGTTCATGCGTTGTTCCCTTACAAAAATATAGTGGAACAGTATTAAAATTATCATTATATTTGGGACAATTTGTAATGTATTTGGACAATAAACAATAAACAGAATAAAAGAGAACAGGTGTTGTACATGTATATAACACTGGCACTATATGTTGTATGAGCAGGCGCTGAGATGTTGATTGTACATGTATATAACACTGTCTGTCACTATAGGTCATATGAGCAGGCTGGGATGTTGAGTAAGGATAATTTTGTACTTGTTTATATAGAGTTTAATTAACATTGTTGAAGTGATACGGGAAATAATTCCCGAGTGAGAAAGATTCTTGCGATATAGAAACAAGTGCGTTTTCGCACGAGTTTCTGTATCGCAAGAATATTTTTCCCGAGTGAATTATTTTCCGTATCACGACAAAAATGTTAATTAAACTATATAATATATATTCTGTGATGAATTTCTTTCCAATCGTCTTTTGACACAAGTATTCCTTCTTCTGTCACTCCTTTGGCGACAGCGCGGAGTAATATCATGACGTCAATTCGTGACGTAATATCGTGACGTCTGTCGTTTAGTTGGCTACTGTGCTATCTTGCACACTAGGCGAGATAGCACAGTAGAGGAAGGGATATGTTATAGATGTTCTCAAGCTTGGAAATTTCTATAATTCATCACAGAATATATAATATAACACTGTCTGTCACTGTAGGTCATATGAGCAGGCTGGGATGTTGAATAAGGATAATTTTATACATGTTTATAACACTGTCTGTCACTATAGGTCATATGAGCAGGCTGGAATGTTGAGTAAGGAGTGTAAGGAGATAGACTTGGCGGTACAGTACATGGAGCGAGCCTCGTACATGTTTCAGGCGCATGGCACACCGGACACGGCCGCACTCTGTCTAGAGAAGGCAGCCAAGTAAGAAGCTTGTGATCATTGTTACATTACACATTTTGCTAAAAGTCTTGAGTAATCTAGAAAATACACTAAACCAAACTAAGAAATAAGATCAATACCTGGTGGACGGGACTTGAAGTTTATTGATACCAAGGGCCACAGGCCCGTGGTTTCAATGTGATTCAAGTCGAGAACACCAGGTTTTGATCTTGCACAATATAAACCAGCTGGAAATTTATTATTTCTTATCTGACATGGATTTTGATATACATGTTGTCGAGAGATTGCTCAAAATACAAATTCTCACAGCTTACATTTTAGTATGCCCATCTCTCAACATCGTACGGAAAAAATATTCATCCTATTTAAATGTGTTGTTAGCATCGTTAAAATAATGCATTTCAATGCATTGTTGTTTTGCATCTGATGTTTAAAATGACGTCACAATGATTAATGTGTTTTCTGGTGTATAAAATGACGTCTTAACGGTTAACGTACCTGACGTACCTGATGACAGAGATATTGTATAAAAAATTTAAAACCTCTCAAATAACCAATCAGCATTGAGTATTTTAATAAACCATGTTAGATTGTCTATTTAGGGCATATGCTTTAATGTATAAAACTGTATAGAAATATATATCATGTGCTCAGCCTTTTAAACCAGAACCATTGGTGTTCCAAAATTTGTGTTAAAGGTGAAATATGGCGTGTCTTTTGAGTATATATTCGGAAATATATATATATAATATACAATCTGTTCAAATCTTAAACTTATTGGTTGTCCCGTTTCCTCACAGTAGCCAATTTTATCTCATAGCGCACACGCTTCGAGTTTCGCCCTGGTAAGTGTCACGTGATCCTGTGACATCATTGGTACCAAACGATTAGCCGTGTCGCATTGAGTTGTATAGTATTGTCTATGTAGGATTACGTTTTATGGTACTTGTTAAAAATGCCGTGTGCTGTTGCTGGGTGAAACAGTTTGCATAAAGAAGGACAAGATAATAACCTAAGTTTCTTTCGTTTCCCTAATCGAGATAATGATATATTAAGATCTGAAGTGTGGTTAGACCGTAACCGAAGAAAATCGCCCCACTCGTCGAGAAAGTGGGAACCTACGAAAGACGCGCGAGTTTTTAGCAAACATTTTGAGTTGACTTCGTGGGAAGTCCATCCTTTGGTTTCATTATCTTTGAATTTGGAGAACAAAAGGCCATGCATATTAAAAGCAACAGCGGTACCAACGATATTTGACTATAAAAATGAGAAGTGCATTACCCGCCGTCTCCAAGCAAGTTGTATTCGCCTATTCGACCGGCGTTGAGAAGGAAATTCATACATGAAGTAAGATTGAAATTTATGTTCAATTATCTTAGTACCTCATCGGGTATACGTATGATAATTTGAAGAAAGGTGTATAGTCTTAGATCTTTATATACACCGTGAATGTTTAGCTGTTGAATTAGAAGCATGCGTCTTTACGTGAATCAATGAAGAGTTGACGGCGCCAATAATATGTAGCCGTCATTTTTTAAAATATTGCTAAGAACGTTCAGCATATAAATTTAAATGAATCCGGTGAAATAAACACTGTGTCTTTGTTCCCAAATTTTAATTTTAATAATTTTAAATTATAAACCCCTTCTGCCAATAGTGTTATAAATATATATTATCAACATATATAGGTCTATGGATTTGAAAAAAAATACAAAATGTTTCATGGATATCTATTACAAGGCAGAACATTAATAATATTACTAGCTTTTATATTAATTCAGTAATGTTTTATGGCAAAACAACAACAATAACGCCTCTTAGCTCGTGCAATAAGTAAAGCAAGTGTAATAGAATAATATACTTTATATTATGGTAATTGCATATGTTTGGTCTGTTTTCGATCTGTATATCAGGAGTAAGTATACATGAGTAAGTATACTTACTAACTGTCTATATCGTGCTCATAATACATTTGGCTATATTATTTAAATCATAGTATTTTTCTGTCTTTGTGCGCGACAATTAGAGCTCGCATATCATGTGATATATCCGTCTTGTGCAATACGCGTCTGCCCTCGGCGGTATTACACTGCTCAAGTAATTGCAATAAACAGGAAATATATCATAAAACTAGGTTTCCCTAAATGGTGCGTGCTTTTGTGATATACCGACGTATGTACCCTAATTAGGCTGTACTTCAATAGTGCACCGCAGTATTTGATTAGTCTATATCGATATTTGGGGTCAGTGGAGACTAGAGAGCGTGTCATATTACAAACACCGCTCCTAGAGTGTTTGGTGTTAATGGCGACTTATGGCAAATATATAATACTATAGAAATTATATGCTGTTTCATTTATTGTTTCATTAATTTTTTATCAATTATGGATAATATCTAATAAATATATTTGTTCCATGTCTGACGCTCGTATTTAGACCAGGTCCATTCATTCGGAATATACTGCATTTCGCGGTTATTGTGTATGTACCAAGATATAGCAGTGTTGCGGGTGACTTACTGTCAGATTTCGATGAAAACAATGTTTACGTTGTTTTTAGCTCTACTGGCCAACGGCCAGCAGAGCTTATGGGATGGCGAGTTGTCCGTCTTCCGTCCGTCCGTCCGTCGTCCGTCGTCCGTCGTTAACTTTTGTTTCGTTAAGACGATAGGGCCTTCATTTTTCATCCGATCTTTAACAAACTTTAACAGGTTGTTAATATCAATGAAAGCTCGGACAAGTTCGAAAACCAGCCAGATCGAACCAGTAACAGCGGAGTTATGGCCCTTGACTTAGTTAAAAATGCTATATGTTGCCTCGTTAAGACGATAGGGCCTTCATTTTTCATCCGATCTTTACCAAACTTCACCAGATTGTTAATATCAATGATAGCTCGGACAAGTTCGAAAACCAGCCAGATCGCACCAGTAACAGCGGAGTTATGGCCCTTGACTTAGTTAAAAATGCTATATGTTGCCTCGTTTAGGCGATAGGGCCCTCATTTTTCATCCGATCGTTATCAAACGTTACCAGATTGTTAATATCAATGAAAGCTTGGACAAGTTTAAAAACCAGCCAGATTGGACCAATAACATTGGAGTTATGGCCCTTGGTTTAGTTAAAAATGCTATATTTTGCATCGTTAAGACGATAGGGCCTCCATTTTTTATCCGATATTTACCAAACCGTACCAGATTGTTACTATCAATGAAAGCTTGGACAAGTTCGAAAACCAGCCAGTTCGGACCAGCAACAGCAGAGTTATAGCCCTTGATTTAGTTAATAATTCTATATTTTGCCTCGTTAAGACGATAGGGCCTTTATTTTTCATCCGATCTTTACCAAACATTACCAGATTGTTAATATTAATGAAAGCTTGGACAAGTTCGAAAACCAGCCAGATCGGACCCGCAACAGTGGAGTTATGGCCCTTGATTTAGTTGAAAAAAAGTATATTACGATAGGGTCTTGATTTTTCGTCCGATCTTTACCAAACTTTACCAGATTTTTAATATAAATGAAAGCTCTGACAAGTTTGAAAACCAACCAGATCGGACGAGAAACAGCGGAGTTATGGCCCTTGATTTAGTTAAATATGCTATATTTTGCCTCGTTAATACTATGATAGGGCCTTCATTTTTCATCCGAACTTTACCAGATTGTTACTATCAATGAAAGCTCCAACAAGTTTCAAAACAGCCAGATTGGACCATTTACACTGGAGTTATGGCCCTTGATTTTCTGAAATATGCTATATTTTGGCCTGATTAAGAAGGAAGGGCCTTCATTTGGCCGGATTTCAGTGAAACTTTTCAAGGATGATCAGTACCAAGCCTAGTTGTATATATCGTCACTGTGTTCCAGTTGAATGATTTTGGTGGAGTACCTTTAAAGGTTTTAATACACAAACTTTGTCTGGACTAGTTCTCCTGAACCCCTGGCTGGATTTGAACGAAACTTGATAAGGATGATCAGTATCAGGTCTAGTTGTGCAAATCATTGCCGTGTTTCGGTTGAATGATTTTTGGCAGAGTTATGGCTATTTAAAGGTTTTAATACACAAACTTTGTCTGGACTAGATCTCCTGAACGCCTCCCCACATTTCAACGAAACTTTATAGGGATGATCAGCAGCAAGCATAGTTGTGCATATCATCGTGGCATTCTGGTTAACAGATTTTTGGTGGAGTTATGGCCCTTTAAAGTTTTTTGATACACAAACATTTTCCGGGCTAGTTCTCCTGAACCCCTGACTGGATTTTAACGAAACTTGACAAGGATGATCAGTATCAAGCCTAGTTGTGCATATCTTCCCCATATTTGTGTTGAATTATTTTTGGCAGAGTTATGGCCCTTTAAAGGTTTTAATAGCCAAACGTTGTCCAGATTAGTCTCTTCTGAATTCCTTGCTGGATTTCAACGAATCTTGATGGGGATGATCAGTACCAAGCCTAGTTGTACCTGTCATTGCCGTGTTGTTGTTGAATGAATTTTGGCAGAGTTATGACCCCTTAAAGGTTTTAATACACAAACTTCGTACAGACTAGTTCTCCTGAACCTCTGGCTGGATTTCAACGAAACTTGTCAGGGACAATCAGTACCAAGCCTAGTTGCGTATATCAATACCATGTTCTGGTTGAACGATATTTGAAAGAGTTATGGCCCCTTATACATAAACTTTATCTAGAGCCAGTAGAGCGTCCACAGGCCCTCTTGGGCCTCTTGTTTGTTTGTTGTTGCTGTCAGTGTATAAAGACACTATTTTGTTAGATTAGTGAATAGTGTAATGAACCGCTGAACGTAAGGAATGACATGACACGATAGTCTTTACAAGCTCTCCATTTGCACCGCGTTCGACTTCATCATCAGTTGATGAATCCGATGTATTTACGTCCTCAGACACGTATTCTGGCTCAAAATCGTAAGGTTGCACATTGTGTAACCGTCTTATCACGGGCATTTCCTCTGACTCGGTATCATGATCGCTTAATTCTCGCATTTTCACACAAGGTATACTGTTTTGCGTTCAGTCCCAATGTAAACAAAAAATAGTTTGTTCCCAATGACGTCACTTCCGGTAATTCGCGCAAGAGTTTTTCCCCTTAGATTTTTTTCGATATTTTAGCAATGCCTGTTCGCCTGTTCGATTTTTATCTTTAAAAACATATTTTTACTGAAAATACATCAATGGCATAGTAATAATCGTATTTATAATGATATTTAATACTTAAAAACATATCAAAAGCGGATTTGTTGATTTAGGACCAATTTCTGCTTTAACAAAACACGGTATTTAATAAACTAAAGATCATACACATACGAGTAAGTTTCATATACTTATGTACATAATACTATTGAATGATGAGCATGCTACACCCATTGATTCACCTACAAGCTTCTAGGGTTTATGATTAGTACACAGGGAAAGGAAGTAGATTTTATGGCATACGGCTTGACAGCATCTTTAAATTTGATACCAAAAGATTATTAAGGTAGGGCCTACTCAGTCCTGTTATTTAACGACAATATGTAACGTATATACGCAATTGAACAACTAAATGTTTCTGGTTTCTCTTGCGAAATAGCCCAACGCAATAGGGAAATTGGCAACATTAAAAGTGAACTTCTACGTTGTAATGGTAAACCATAATTTATTTCCAACTAGGATGGTAGAACAGAGTCATCCTGGTAAAGCCATAGAACTGTACAAAAGGGCAGCAGATGTGGCTGAGGTATGTTTCACTGTGTTCTTATTTGAATGTCTGCTGAGGTGGCAAATACTAGAATTGAATTGAATTGGGTTTTAAGGCGCACCAACACATGAAAAGGTTATATGGCGCCTAACAGGCATGAACATGCCAGGCTCATCTTCCATGTACATCGAGATAAAATATGGAAAATGGGCCTAGAACCTTCTCACCCTGAACTGCAGAGTTGCTGCAAATTCTATCGTAGAAACTCCATTTACGCTGGAGCCACGTTTATTGTTTTTCTGCCACTGCTTTTTTGATGCGAGCGAGATAGCACCCGAAACAATGCAGGGATCATGATGAAGACCTTTAATGAACATGAACAAAAAATGATAAAATGAACATGAATTTGGGGGGGATTCTACGGGGGCACACGGGGCTAATACTAGAAAGTATTCTAGAAATAGTCTCCACAGACCGATGTGGGGATTCAACTCACAAGCCCTAGATCACTAATTAAAGACAGCTTACCATAAGGCATTGTCCCCACCCCCTGCATCAGAGTTGTTTTAACCCCTTAACCCACTAAGCATGACTATAATAGCCTTTGCGTCCATTGTAAACCTTACTCGCAGGCTGATCAGGATTTACAATGTCCGGCTGTTGATCACTCATTTCCCCCAAAATGCCCCTTTGTCACATAAATTGAATGGTCTTGATTCAAAGAAAGAACTGTCCATTATATATATACTCAGTTGCAAAAGAGAGTGTACTCTTTGAAAATTTTACTTTAAACCCTATCTTCTTTATCAAGCAGCAGTCCCTTAATGATTCAACCTATTGAAAAACAAATGACAACATGATATTGGCAATGAAATGAAAAAACTTTGGTATCAAACATGGCATACTCATTTTGGAATTTGTCAATTTAATTCTGAAAAAAACGTTATACAATTAAATCTAAACAAAACTCAGTGTACACTTTCTTTTGCAACTGAGTATATTATGTAGCAGGTTAAGGGGTTAATTCAAATTCAAGTCTAAATTTCACAGTCATGTAGACAGTGTGCAGTGTTGTATGTTGCACTTTAAAACTGTAAACCTGAATATTTCTGTCCATTTCTTTGAGCATTCTTTAAGAGGTGAATCACTATATCAATATTCATCCAATCCCACCAAGATTGTCATTACTAGTAAATGTAATACAGTCTCATTTATTTCTTCTTAGTTGGAAGACAAACCAAGACAAAGTGCAGAAAATCTTGGCAAGGCTGGTCGATTGCTGATACGTTTACAACGGTGAGTACTGGTCTGTCTACTGCTTCACTCGCTACCTTGTTATGTTTCCCACCCCCTCACCCCACATGAAGTGGATGGGGTGACATTACTTTTGTGCTGTCTGTCGTCTGTATGTCACAAACTGGCAGATTTCAATGATACTTTATATGAAAGATCAGTACCATGCCTAGTTACGCATATCATTGCCATGTTCCGGTTGAATGATTTTTGGCGGAGTTATGGCCCTTTAAAAGTTTTAATACACAACCTTGTTCGGATTAGTTCTCCTGAACCCCTGGCCGGATTTCAACGAAACTTGGCAAGGACGATCAGTACCAAGCCTAGTTGAGCATATCTTTGCTGTATTCCAGTTGAATGAGATGTCAGAGATGGCTCTTTAAAGGTTTCAATACACAAACTTTGTCTGGACTAGTTCTCCTGAACCTGTGGCCGGATTTCAAAGGAAATTGGCAGGGATGATCAGTATCAAGCCTAGTTGCGCATTTGATTGCCGTGTTCTGGTCAAATGATTTTTGGCGCAGTTATGGCCCCATTTACTTAACTTTGTCTGGTCTAGTTCTCCTGAACCCCTGGCCTGATTTCAACGGAACTTTATAGGGAAGATCATCATCAGTATCAAGCCTAGTTGTGCATATCATCACTATTTTCCCGTTGAATGATATTTGGCAGAGTTATGGCCCTTTATACATAAACTGGTCGGATTAGTTCTCCTGAATCCCTGGCTGGATTTCATTGAAACTTTGCAGGGATGATCAGTACCAAGCCTAGTTGCACATGTCAGTGTCGTGCTCTGTATGATTTCTTTTTGCCAGAGTTATGGCCCTTTAAATTGTGTTAGGACTAGTTCTCCTGAACCCCTGGCCAGATTTCAATGAAACTTAGTAGGGATGATCAGTACCAAGCCTTGTTGCGCATGTCATCGTGGTGCTCCAGTTAAACGATTTTTAGTGGATTTATTGCCCTTTCCCCAGTGCGTGTTGGTTTTTTATTTTTTTACTCGACCATTGCTATACGCTGTCATTGTCCGAAGTCAAGTTTTAAACTATTCCTTTGTTTTGAGTTTATATTTGAATTAAACAAGCAAACAAAACAAACTTACGTCAACAACAGTCACTACTTAGAGGTGAAAACATGTTTAAAAATGAGAACAGCAGATGTTTCTACACAAGAAATTAACTTTATTATTTTTCTGCATGTCATTAAGCCATAGTTGCATACTTCAGTATTACTGTACTAATTAATCTGGTTTCATCTTTGGCAGATATGAGGAAGCTGTTGCCTGTTTAAGCAAGGAGATATCATTCTATGCAGAGGCAGAGAACTTCGCCATGATATATAAGCTGGTTCTAGGTGTGGTTCTACTACGTCTTTCCCTGGGAGACTACGTTGCAGCAGACCAGTTCTATAAATCAGCCACCGTGTATGTTATAATTATATATTAAAGTAAATCAATTAAATCAGGTTTTATCAAACATATTTTTTTATGCTGTTGAGTTCATGGAAGTGAACAAAAATTGACAGTACAGTTAAAAGTAAAACATACTGCACGCTACACCTTTATTGTGTAGCCTCCTTATCATGGCAGTCACAGATCACAAAATGTGTGTCGCCTACATATCAAAAAGCATTATACCTACGTACACCAAACTTGATTTGCAAGATCACTAGCAAGTAATGATGTGCAGGAATCAAAGGCAAATAAAATAGGTACATAATTACAGGAGTTAATTCCTTTTATAGTTTTAAGTCGGGTCTTAATATTGTAAATATTTGTGTGCCCACTCCTTTAAAACTATAACAGCTAACCTGACCGAACTAGATCTACAAGATCAGTGTAATGTAATCGTGTGTAGGAAGTGTGGGATTTATACAGCAATTTCATTTATTGTTGTTCATTGCAATTATTCAATGTCATTTACATGTCCAATAACTCTTTCATTTTAGCAGAGTATTGCCCCTTTTCATAAAACTTTAACCTGTAACCTACCTTAGCTCATAACTTGGCTTCTTACGGGTGGCGGGAGGTGTACAATACTGGTTCTACCCAGGAAAAGTGGGTGGTCTGCCTCCACCACAAAAAATCAACCGTCATATATAACCTTATATGTGTTGAAAATGACGTAAAACACCATACAAACATCATAACTTGGCAAAATATTGACCTATGGTCACGAAACTTTATGCAGTTCTTGCTTATCAATTATTCAGTGCAGAGTTACCCCATTTTCATAAACTTAAACAATTAAAAAAAAAATCTGCTCCATAATTCATGAAGAATTGCACCCCACGGTCTTCAAATTTTATAATTATTAGGTTTTCTTTGCTAAAAAAAGCACATTGTAGGCAACACAAGTGTTCAATGCGACACAAGCGTTCCATGGAACACCATTCTAGTTCATAGAGGTGACTTATTTGATCGAAAATGCAGCCTGGCATGTTCATTCCTGTTTGGCACCTATAACCTTCCATGTTTTGGTAAAACACATTCTGTTCAATTGATCAAACGGTGAAGCTACAGTTCAATATAGGAAAAAAACTTCAAGTCAAAAATGCATTGATATATATTCCACAGTTATGGGGAGTTTTGTGACAGTGAGGAGGCAGCTGCTGTAGACCAACTGCTGGAGGCCTACGATGATGGGGATGAAGAAACCGCCAGGAAGATTCTCTCCCTACCTCTCATTAAATACATGGACAATGCAGTATGTTCCTTGCTTTTGACATTCTCTTGAATCATTCTACCACAGCTTGTGGGAACTGTTGTTTAATTATGCTCCCCTGCTTTCTTTTCCGCTCAACTCCTCCTACATTTTTAATCCGATTTTCAGAAAACGTAATAGAAAGTATCAATATGATGTCTAGTAGCACATATTGTCAGGACGTTCCGGATGTTGACTTATGATGTCAAGATGTGCATATCAATTCGCCATCAAAATCAACCTTGTATTACTGCAGTTACGGCCATTTTTATACCCTCGCAAACAAAGTTTGAGAGGGGTCTATAGGAGACTGCGGCGGGCGGTCTGTTGGTCGATCGGTCGATCTGTTGAATCTTGTTGAACTACTTTTACAGTTTTCAAGCTATTGAATTGAAACTTTGTATATATGATCAACATGAAGTGTAGATGTGTGTGACATAATTTTGGTGTTGCTCCCTCAGTTCCATGCAGAGTTATTGCCCTTGCACTTAGTCAAAATTTCTGTATTCTTGTCCAAACTTTCATTGAAATTAATAATCTAGTAAAGATTGGATGTTCCAGTTTAATGTTTTTTGGTGGATTTATGGCCCTTTGTCCTGTAGAGGAGACATATTTTTTACTAAAAACAACCACTTGTTATGGCTCCCCTACACAAAGTGTGGTTGGTGAGCCATGTTGATGTTGTGCTTTCTGTCTGTCTGTAGGTCTGTCTGTCTGTCTGTGTCACAAACGATGTCCGATCAATAACTACAGAATGATTTGACCTAGGGTCCTCAAATGTTGATGTTGTGCTTTCTGTCTGTCTGTAGGTCTGTCTGTCTGTGTCACAAACGATGTCCGATCAATAACTACAGAATGGTTGGACCTAGGGTCCTTAAACTTGGAAGGATGGTTGGTCATGACAAGTAGATGACCCCTATTGATTTTGGGTTCACTAGGTCGAAGGTCAAGGTCGCAGTGACCTTGACTATCAAAACAATGTCCGATCAATAACTAGAGAATGGTTGGACCTAGGGTCCTCAAACTTGGATGGATGGTTGGTCATGACCAGTAGATATGACTGATACAGATAGTAGATACAGGGGCACAGACTAACTCTATTTAGCTAGGAGCCAGCTGGGCCCCTGACTTAGAATTTTTAGGGGCCCAGCCCAAAAGTTAGGGGCCCAACAAAATATTATTTTATTTTACCACTCTGGTGCATAATTTATGAACAATTACATGCCATTACTCCGTGTTTATTGAATATTATAAACAACATTACTGATCATTACAAGTCCAAGTTATCTATTTAATTATAAATAGTATTGTTAATGAGTTTTGTTATAAATGATCACAACTAGAATATGTAAATTATTGTAATAAAAGATTAAAAAAGATTAGATATTATTCAATTAATGTTTTATTTTGTTATAAATATTTTATGTTGATATACAGTTTTAAAATTAATGTATGAGACCTTTTCTATCAACATGATTCTCTGCCATATAATTATTATTGATGATTTCTAAAAGCACCGCATTTTATTAATCAAAAGCACCGCGTTTTAGAATATCCAAAAACCGGAAGTGAAACCTAATTATTTCCCCTTCAAATTATAACACGAATTTATGATCATGTGTAAAATAAACACTACCATGTCTGTTTTAATGTTGATTTTATACCAGCAAATGTTACTTGTACTCTTGCACATCTAATTTTACATTGACATTCGAAGCGCAGAGTACCGTAACATGCAGTTTTTTGGGAAATCGTACATCGCAACATCTCGAACATTGTCTTGTTTCCGCAGTGGAAAAATAAAAACAAATGTTTGTTTCGTTATTATTTTGTTACGTGTTTGTCTATTTCGGCCAAAAGTACGTAGTTCACGGGACCAAAGCAAAATCTGCGGGGTAAAATCCTCGAACTTAAATGTTTGTGTTGAATGATCACCCTTTTTCCGTTTTTTTTTATTGAATATTTTTGGTCGCCACATGGGTGCGTGAAAGTCAAATTTTGGTCACCCAGACCATGACTGGGCGAGTGCTAATTTGTGCCCCTGAGATACAGTCACAGGGATATTGAATATCAAAACGATCTCTGATCAATAGAGAACGGTTGGACCTAGAGTCTAGAGACAATTATGTCTGTTTGGGCGATTAGGGGAGATAAACGTTTTTGTCCCATGGACAATAACAATTTCTAGTTCTAATTTAGTATGGTTATTTAGGGACTCGAGGCACAACAATTATATAAAATGGGTTTTGACCCCCTGTATAAAGGGGCCGCTCTACAGGTGGTCAAACCTATTTTATACAATTGTGCCTCGAGTCCCTAAATAACCATACCAAATTAGAACTAGGGCCGCTTGTTTAAATTGTTAGCATGGGTCAAGGGTTTGAGTTTCTGTTGTGGATGTTGTTGTTTTGTGGTGTTTTTTTGCGATGTTTTAAAAGAAATACTGATGGTAATTTTATGACGACAACCCTTGATATAAGAGTTAGGTGAGTGTCCACAGGCCGTCTTGGGCCTCTTGTTTTATTCCCTTTTAACCTCTAGGGTCAAACCCGGTACCTTCGGACACCTTCATATTTAGTCTCTTGTTTTGACACATCTGTGGGCATTTCCCCCCCTCCCCCTGAGTACTGAATACTCCTTCATTTTAGACCCGAGTACTGAATACTATTTAACATGAATTTCTTCATAAAAATTAACCAATTTGCTATTTATTCGTTAATTTTATGAAGATGTGATATAAAAGGGCATTTAAAACTGTATTAAAGGTTGTATCTCACCGTTTTGCTGTTTTGGGGTCAATCATGACATCTAAATACAATGTCCTATGATTTTTGTGGATTTCAACAGGGTTTTTTACATAGAAAACATAGTTTGAAAGAATGTACCTATTTTTTATGCCTACTGAATACTAAATAATATAATTTGCGGGTACTGGTACCCGGGCCGTGGGTACTGAATACTCTCTAAATTTCCCCCTGAAACTGCGTACCAAAAGGGGGTGAAACAGCCCCATATCTGTGTGCCTGAAGTTTTATGAAATAATCGCATAATGAAGGGCCATATGCGGATTGTTTTCAAATAAAAATGGCATTAATCATTCCATTTAACACTTATTAAACCGTGTGTATGCTTGTGCCATAACATCTCTGGTATAGTCGGACACTTAACGGTACTTTCAAACATCCATGATGGTACACTCTTACACATGCGAAAGTTCAGTAATGTCTCGTGTGCAGAATCTTTTGGTCTATTCTATTCCATTATGTTAACTGCAGAGAAGCGCAAAGGACAATGACAATTAACGTAGTATTTGTATGTGACGATAAGTTATACGGGGCACCATACTACCGATACTATCGCTCAACATACTTCTCAGATTTATTATAATAATTCATATAATTAAGTTAATGTTGATTGTTTTGGAAGGTGCTTAAGAAAGGATGATAACTCTAGCGTAACGCCCTCGCCTAAATCCGCACATCTTTCATTTGAAATTACAAGTTTGAGTTGAGCATATTAAGGTGTCCGATTGTATCATCAACTACCAGTACGTAACTTAATAGTTCAAATGATACAAATTTCAATAAAGTACCACCAACAAGATTGAGTAATATCACAGTTTTGCTGGTGCGTTAGCAGGATGCTCCTGTATCAAATGTTTATATATGGCGCCATAACAAGTTTTGATGACGTATGCATTATTTGACCTATCAAAAAATGTGTTGCACTTTGAACTCAATACTAAGAACATCGATTTTTAATGGGTAAAATAATGACATCACACGTGATTATACCAGGATGTTCTCTCAAACAGTGTTGTGAGGATAATAAAGCATCCTATCATACAGGGCTGTCCAAACGTACATGTCTTGACCCTATTTTCCAAATATTTGATCTGTTATTGATGATTGTTTTGTAACAATGTGAATAAAGGAAGGCAGATTGAGAATCATGATGAGTTTGGAACCCAAAAATTATGTTGAAAATTTCTGAATTATCACAAGTGTTATAACATTTAAAGGGACACATGGCAATCTTGAGTTTTATATCAAGCATTAAATTTGGCATCTCAGTTTATTAATCCTACATCAATTTGACTTTAAAACTGCTTGGTTATAATTAAACAAGAAAACAGAACAGCGATACAAAGTATCACAAGCCGGTCAGAACAGTTACATAAGAAAACAGGAAGGGGAATGAATATGATAAGAAAACAAACAGTGTGTACATGTTAGGAAAATGATTTTATGTAGAATTGTTATGATATTGAAAGAATCTTACGAATAAATGTTATGAGAAATTACAGTAATATTGTCACACATATAAACTATATACTTTAAGGGACACACGGCAATCTTGAAGTTTTTATCAAGCATTAAAAATTAGCGTCTCGATATATTTTTTTACTGTAAACCTGCTTGCATACACTTATATAAATTGTTGAGTTTTCATTTATGTCTTATTCAATGATAGGTTTAAAGTATGTTTTTTGTACAACAATAATTTCACATCTGATTATTAGTAACAACTTTCCGAGATGTTAAGATATTATACAGAGTAGGTGAAAATTAAACCGTTTATTCAGACTTGAACCTCAATCTTTTTATGAAAAATCAAAATATTTGTCCTTAATTTAAATTAAATGTATTCATTGTGGTGATCTAAAATCAGTCCGCACCAAAAAAAATAAAAAAGCTGTACACAAAGACAGAACTTATATCTAAAAAAAAATTCCTTTGTAATTTTCTAATAATTATTATTATTGAACAAATGCAAATTATGTATAACAACTGACGGGACACCACAAGCTTTAAAATTATCAAGATTGCTGTGTGTCTCTTTAATAAAGTTCAACATCTATCACTTATCAGTGATGCAAGAATGATTTCTATGCGTATTGTGCAGAACAAAATTGTAGACTGTATCCATGAAATTTATATCTAATTTGTGCAGTAAAATACCAATAAAAATCCCTAAATTTATACCTAATTCAAGTAGTAGAAGACCTATAAAATGCCCGTATACCAATTTGACTGCGTCCCTGGTATTCTTACTAAAATACAGTTGTTTAATGAACAGTAAAATGAAGTTGATACACAGTCCAGCTTTCTGAGTCCAGGATAAATACAGCCGGAGCCTGAAGGCTCTGGCAATTGAAGGCTCCGGCAATAAGTATGTGAGATTTTAAATTTCTTCGTTATTCTCCCAAATGTTTAAATATAGTATTGGTTCAATATTCTCAATAGTTAGTAATATGTAAAAACAATATGCTGCGAACTGTTCTGATAATAAATATTAATGATTGTAAAATGCATATCATGTAGAAAAACTAATGGGACACCGCAAGTTTTTAGTTTAGATCAATATTGCCGTGTGTGCCTTTAAAATAGAGGGAATACATTTGCAACAGGTTCTTTAATTTAATATAACCGATGAGTTTGAAGAAAGTTTCTAAGTTACTGGGTGTCAACTGCAGCTAAACTTTTCATTGTACAATTTTCAGTTTGCCAAACTAGCCAGAGACCTTGTCATTCCTGGAGGTATGAAGGCGAATAAGCAGGGAGGAGGAGCAGACGGGACAGGGGCATCTGGGGGAGAGTCGGCGGGCGGAGCTCCAGCACAGCTGGACGATGACGAGTTTGAAGGAGGATTGTGCTGAGGTTCAAAAAGTCGCAATTGATGACTAAGTTTATCCAGCTGAATTAAATTTACACGAAAATAAATGTATGGCTGTTTCGAAAATTTAGGAGACAGATTTAATAACTGCAAGAGATTAATTGATACAGAGGCAGGTACTATATTTCTTAAAACAAAATAAAGCTTTTTTAAGGGTGCACCATCGCAGATCCTCACATATTTCAAAGAATTAATATAAAAAAATCTGCACGATGGCAGACTTAGGGAAGTGGAAGAGTGAGGTCAGGAGGAGATGACAGCAGTCGTTGTGCTCAGTGTGACACGATACTGCAGGACGTGGAGATGAAGACAGCAGTCGTTGTGCTTCAGCCTGAACTTGCAGGATACTGCAGGGCGTGGACTAGGTGTGAAGATTGAAGGCTGGATGCTGAGTAGAAGATTATGCCAATTATTTGATCATTCCATTTTGATAAATCTTGTAAATATAATCCTTCCACAGTGTCTGAACAGACCACTCCAAGTGTTTTGCATCAAGAAAAGAACTTAATAAGTAAGAAACAAAGTTATAAATGGTTTTCCAAGATACAAGTAGCGGCGCATATGATAGTTGCTTACGATAGTTGTTTACCTATCTTCAGACATTTTGCTTCCTCTGTATTCCTTATATATGTTGATATCTTTGTAATTAAATCATTCCATTTGTCCATTTGCCATAACGAGTGCTCATTGATGCAGAATGAGTAGAAATAAAGATAAATTCAAATATTACTTAGGACAAGCAACTCAGAAATAGATTTTCCTGCCCTGTAGAAGTGTATTTAGATAATGTTTCTATTGGAAGATTTGTAATCAACCCATCGTTCTATTGGTAGAAGTGTAATAAGATAATCTTTCTACTGGAACGATTTGTTGTCAAATCATTTTTCTATTGATACACTTATTAAATCATTTTTGTCTTGCCCACTTTTCCGTCGGCGGCGGGCACATTTTAAATCAAATATGTCTCAAAAACCGCTGCTCGAATTTTTCTGAAACTTTGTCAGATGCTTTGTTGGGTCAAGGGACATCACATAATACCAAAATTGTCAAGGTCAAGGTGATAGTTTGCGTTATTTTCCCAAAACTTAGCCTTGGTTAGTTAACCTCACTTAACTGTATGTGATTGCCTCAGTTTCTTGTTTGATACTTGGTCGTATGTATTGTTGGCATTGGTGGACATCACTGAACGACAAAAAATACCAAGGTCATATTTTGGTTATTTTCCCCAAACTTAACCTTGGTCAGGTAACTTAATCTTGGTTAAGTAACTGAACCTCAGTTAACTTTATGAGTTAACTTTATTTGATTGCCTCTCTTTATGTCTTTGATACTTGGTCATATGTATTGTTGGCATTGGTGGACATCGCTGAATGACAAAAAAAAACAAGGTCAAGGTCATGTTTTGTTATTTACCCTAAACATCAGTTTGGTTAGGTAAGTTAACATTAGTTAACTTTTTCTGTTAACTTTAATTTCTTTGTTTGATACTTGGTCATATGTATTGTTGGCATTGGTGGACATCACTGAACGACAAAAATTACCATGGTCAAGGTCATATTTTGCGTTATTTTCCCCAAACTTAACCTTAGTTAGGAAACTTAACCTTGGTTAGGTAACTTAACCTCAGTTGACTTAATGTGATTGTCTCACTTTGTGTCTTTGATACTTGGTCATATGTATTGTTGGCATTGGTGGACATCGCTGAATGACAAAAAATACCAAGGTTAAGGTCATATTTTGCATTATTTTCCCAAAACTACACCCTGGTTAAACCACTTGACCTCAGTAACTTAACTTCTTATGATTATTCTTATGATTACCACGCTTTTATTGGTCGTATGAAGTGTTGCCTTTGGTGGACATCATTTAAGCACAAATTTAATAAAACATTTCATATGCGGGTAACCGTGGTGGGCGAGACACCCTCAGACCGAGGTCTTGTTCTGTTTATAGATTTTATGTTGTGATAAGTAGTGATGTACCGATTAATCGATTGTAACCGATCATCAGTTACTTAGGTATCCGATTATGATGATCGATTATGAAAGTCAATAATCGATCATAGGTAAGATGTAACAGTGTGCTTTAATTAATCTTCAAAATAGAAATGAACACAAAAATGCAGGAGACAACAGTTAGGAAATACACTTGTGAAATTAAGACATTTATAACAATTATTATTTTGCTGATAAAAATGAAAAGACAGAGGCTTAAGAAACAAGATAGGAAAGGATATACATATTTTAACTTAACCAAATTTATGCTAAGTTCAAGGCCTGAAATTTAGATTAACAAGCACATGGCATACTTCATATTGACTAACCGACGGTTACATCCAACCGATTGTAACTGATGATCGATTGTAAATTTCGACCGATTGCCCATCACTAGTGATAAGAATATTATTATGTATCGTAGTTTTATGAATAATCATGTATAAATTATTAGTTTAATTACAAACATAATATTACCACTGTCCTGATATTAATCAGTACAAGAATGACTTGACAGTTATTGTGGTAATACAAACATTCTTGTAAAGCGTGTATCCATTACATACTTTGTTACTATGCAAATTTGTTCCTCCAGCATGACATAGAAAAAAACTTGTTTTTAGTTTAAAGCCTATGCAGCCACTTTACCATGTCTATCAAACTGATTCTGTCATAGGACTACCCGTCCATCACAGAACTACACATACATCCAGAGAAGGCTCATTATAAAAGTGGTTCTTGATAGATATGGCAAATGCTGAATAATGTTGATTGTTATAAAGATATTGCCTTTTATCTTTAATAGTATGAAACGTAGATATTTCCTCTATTTTTAATTTGTGAAACATAAGGCGTCCATCAAGTTATATAAATACTACCTGTACACTTTTTCCGATAATTATACATTATTATATGGCGATTTTCACCTCCTGTCTTCTACAGGTTGAGAACAGATATGGTGGCAGATATGAAAATTGCCATATCATAAACTTATTATCACATAATGATTATTTTCTAAATATTTTAAGAATTCCTTTTTTCCCCCACAAAACTCTGCAATTTCATAGGCATATGGAATGGTATTAAACCTTGCAACTTTTCTTCCTACAACAAACACAGAAATAAACTTCAAATTTATAATTGTAATTTGGCAAGTTGCACTTGAGTGACCAACTGAATACATTTCTGCTACATGTGAAACGTGTCCCTGATCCGATACCACGGTGACTTGGGTTACTGGGTGATCCATAGGAACCTCGAAATGACCATAACCTGGTATATGACTACTGCATAGTTGACCTGGATGGTTTTGCAGATGTATTCCATGACTTAGCAGGTAGATAAGTAGCAGATAGGCCTGGATGGACTGCTGTGGCCCGTTTTTTTGCCATGGAAAATCGTGGACTCGTCCTCGCTATCGTTAGCTATTTGGTAAGCTTTGTAGAACTTCACAGTTTCCCGGCTACCAGCAGAGGAGTCGGCAATTATTATTAATTTGTTGTATTTTCTCAATTTCTCGGACAGTTCTTTTCATAACTGTTGGCAATACCCTGTCTTGCCATGCTCAACTGAACAAGCCGCCTGCTTTCAATAACTTTGAAATCAAATTGAATTTTGTTACCTTGATATTTCATTCAATGTCCTTGTCCAATTTCAACATTTTTACTTTAGATTGTTTACCTCCGTTGGCTTCTTAGTTCCGACAGACCTTATGTAATTGGTTTTGACTGTCTGTGCTTTTGTCTCCCCCCACGTGTACATTCTCAGTCATGACAAAATATTATCATCACAACTAAATGTGTTGATTGGTCAGTGTCCCAAAGCTAAATGGCTTTTCATTGGGGTTTTGCAGTATTCTCGTGCAAATATTGCATTGCAACATCTGCGGAGACGACCTGATTTCATGGAAAGATATTTACTTCTAATTCATTTTACGATTCCTTAAAAAAGATACCTTTAACACAGTACGAGTTCATGAACGAAAAGTTTTGAAAAGAGTTCAGAGAATCTGGTTCATACTCGGGAGCCATCTGTCTTCTTTACTGACATAGATAGATATCGACAGAATCACTCCATTCACTCATTCCCCAGCCTGTCGTAGAACAGTTTTAAGTCATAAATAAATACCTAAATAAATTTGCCTGTCTAGAGCATTGGGCTTTTCCTTTGTTATTTATGATTTATTAATTTTTAATTTTTGTTCAGTGAGTGGCTGTAGTATTGCCTTGGAAACTGCGTAGATATCTACAGTGTTGTTACCATGAGCTTGTGAAGGATGCGTTGCATGAGAAGGCCAATACTGGGGCAGGATGAGAATTTTAAATTAAACAAAGAAGAAAATATTATCTATAATTATCTTGTCCTCGAGGCAAAAATATAGGAATCAATTTTCCCGGCAAATCACAACATTGTCCGAATGGGCAGAAATTTCTGTATCTTCAGAAAGTATGTGATAATTATAGATTAATATGTGACATTTTTCATATCGGCCCTGATATCACCCCAAGACATCTATATCTGCCCAAGAGCAGCAGCTAGCTCAAGGGCAGATATAGGTAGATTAAGTCACAATTTATGAGCGTCAATGCTCTCTTTCAAATCGCTGTAAATTAAAATTAATAAATACATTAACACTTATCCGGACCTCAATTATTTGTAAGTGACATCATTCAGTACGCAGCTACTAGAGTGAACAGCTGTGCATGTTAGATCTACATGAAGTTTTATGGATAAAAACAGTACACAAAATATTAGAATATTTAAATATAAATTCAAGATAAACTCAAAAGACTACATGTACGTAATTTATATAACTGGCTAATAGTAACAACATATCCACTTCTATATTTACAAGATTCCTACTATATTAGATATTTTTTCCTGTTTTAAATAAAAAATATGAACATGTAAGTGTTTATTAAAACATGTGCCTGAACCAAGAAAGTTTCTATCATACAGCATATTGAGTTCTTCCTCTGAATGGTTTAGCTTTCTGTTGTTTGTTTCCAAGCCCCTTTCCCTTCAGTTGTTTGGCTTCCAAAACCTGCCTATTATGAAAAAACACCAATGTCCTGGTAAATGTTGTGATGGTAACCACCGTTTTTAGCTCTACTGATCAGAGATCAGCAGAGCTTATGCCGTGGTGCGGCGTCCGTCCGTCTGTCCGTCCGTCTGTCCGTCCGTTAACTTTTATTTGTAGCGACTACTCCTCTGAAACTACTGGATGGATATTCATAAAACTTTACAAAAATGTTGCCCATGAAGTCTAGTTGATCCTAGCAAAAATTCATGTTGATGTGAAATCCAAGATGGCCGCCAAAGCTAAAAATAGATTTTTTAAATACAATTTTGTAGCGACTACTTCTTGAAAACTATAAGTGATATTGATATGGGACTTTTTCTAAAATGATCAGCATTACATGATGTTGATCCTAGTCAAAAATCGTTTTGATTCAACGTTAAACATGGCTGCCCATCTTTGTTTACATAGAGTTATATAATGAAAACTTGTAGCGACTACTCCTCTGAAACTGCTTGACGGATTTTCATGAAACTTCACAGGAATGTTGCTCTTGATGTCTAATTGATCCTAGCAAAATTTCAGGTCGGCCGGAAATTCAAGATGGCCGCCACGGCTAAAAATAAATTTTCAAAATACAAGTTTGTAGCGACTACTTCTTGAAAACTATAAGTGATATTGATATGGGACTTTTTCTAAAATGATCAGCATGACATGATGTTGGTCCTTATCAAAAATTGTTTTGATTCGACGTTAAACGTGGCTGCCAGCGGCCATCTTTGTTTACATAAGAGTCATATAGTAAAAACTTGTAGCGACTACTCCTCTAAAACTACTTGGCAGATTTTCATGAAACTTTACAGGAATGTTGCTCTTAATGTCTAATTGATCCTAGCAAAATTTCAGATCGGCCAGAAATTCAAGATGGCTGCCACAGTTAAAAATAGATTTTTAAAAAATAAGTTTGTAGCGACTACTACGTCTTGAAAACTATAAGTGATATTGATATGGGACTTTTTCTAAAATGATCAGCATGACATGATGGTTATCCGAGTCGAACATTATTTTGATTCAACATTAAACATGGCTGCCAGTGGCCATCTTTGTTTACATAGAGTTATATAATGAAAACTTGTAGCGACTACTCCTCTGAAACTACTTGACGGATTTTCATGAAACTTCACAAAAATGTTGCTCTTGATGTCTAATTGATCCTAGCAAAATTTCAGGTCGGCCGGAAATTCAAGATGGCCGCCATGGCTAAAAATAGATTTTCAAAATACAAGTTTGTAGCGACTACTTCTTGAAAACTATAAGTGATATTGATATGGGACTTTTTCTAAAATGATCAGCATGACATGATGGTTATCCGAGTCGAACATTATTTTGATTCGACATTAAACATGGCTGCCAGTGGCCATCTTTGTTTACATAGAGTTATATAATGAAAACTTGTTGCGACTACTCCTCTGAAACTACTTGACGGATTTTCATGAAACTTCACAGAAATGTTGCTCTTGATGTCTAATTGATCCTAGCAAAATTTCAGGTCGGCCGGAAATTCAAGATGGCCGCCATGGCTAAAAATAGATTTTCATGCAAGTTTGTAGCGACTACTTCTTGAAAACTATAAGTGATATTGATATGGGACTTTTTCTAAAATGATCAGCATGACATGATGTTGGTCCTTATCAAAAATCGTTTTGATTCGACGTTAAACGTGGCTGCCAGCGGCCATCTTTGTTTACATAGAGTTATATAGTAAAAACTTGTAGCGACTACTCCTCTGAAACTACTTGGCGGATTTTCATGAAACTTTACA
The DNA here is from genome assembly GCA_037043455.1 of Cyrtodaria siliqua. Taxonomy (NCBI): domain Eukaryota; kingdom Metazoa; phylum Mollusca; class Bivalvia; order Adapedonta; family Hiatellidae; genus Cyrtodaria; species Cyrtodaria siliqua. Next base: position 15,873 of record JAWPHD010013403.1, on the reverse strand, counting down.
GGAATGTTGCTCTTAATGTCTAATTGATCCTAGCAAAATTTCAGATCGGCCAGAAATTCAAGATGGCTGCCACAGTTAAAAATAGATTTTTAAAAAATAAGATTGTAGCGACTACTTCTTGAAAACTATAAGAGATATTGATATGGGACTTTTTCTAAAATGATCAGCATGACATGATGGTTATCCGAGTCGAACATTATTTTGATTCAATGTTAAACATGGCTGTCAGTGGCCATCTTTGTTTACATAGAGTTATATAATGAAAACTTGTAGCGACTACCCCTCTGAAACTACTCGACGGATTTTCATGAAACTTCACAGGAATGTTGCTCTTGATGTCTAATTTATCCTAGCAAAATTTCAGGTCGGCCGGAAATTCAAGATGGCCACCACAGCTAAAAATAGATTTTCAAAAAAACAGTTTGTAGCGACTACTTCCTGAAATCAAAATCAATCAGTAGAGCTTCAAGGTCATTGACCTCTTGTTTAAAACAAACACGATAATTTTTGAATCGACTTGATAAGAGTCTGGTTCATACTCTTGTCTGTCAGCCGTTCTAGCGGTCATATGAAGTGGGTGCTAAATAAACATTTAGTTAATCCAGGACTATGTCTAATATTTCGTTGTTCTGAGATGTCCAAGTCATTCTTTAACCCTTAACCCACTAAGCACATCTATAATAGCCTTTGCATTCATTGTAAACCCAGATCAGGGTCCAGCTGCTGATCAGTCATTTTCCCCAAAACACCCCTTTATCACATAAATGGAATGGTCTTAATTCAAAGAAAGAACAGTCCATTATATAGTTGTAGTGGGTTAAGGGTTAAATACATTGTTAACATCCCATTGTGTTTTCCTTTTCATGTTAATATTATGTTGCTGTTCGATTAGACTTCCGTGTCATCTATTGATGCATCTGGGCTTCTTTTTTGTATGTCTAGCAATCCATCAAGCTCCGAAATACGGTTAGACAGGGACTGTGTGGTAACTTTGGCCATTGTTAGCTCTGAGCATTGTTAGCTACACTAATAGTTAAATTCCTAAGTGTCTGCCATGCTACAAAGGCGACACAAGTAATCACGAGAACGTCACTTGAGGAGGCCTTGAACTAGAGGGCATTGAGGTATCAATAAAGGATGCTCACTGCATCCAGCTCTATGGCTAGCAGCTGTACTATTTCATTGCCATTGTGTGTGTACTCACACTGTTGACGTTTGAGATACGCTGACGTTTGATTGACGTTGATGTAGTGCCAGTGGTCTACAGTGGTGGTACAAATCAGTGGTCTACAGTGGTGGTACAAATTTGAGTAAAGGTCTGATGTGGATGCATGGCCCCTTTGTTTGTGCTCTGTTTGGTTTGAATTTGACCTGACCAGTTTCTCTCTGTGAATTTGAATGTGTTTAAAGGGTTTAAAGTTGCTTTAAGTAATGTTGACCTACCTCACAAAGTAGTAATATGTTGTGTTGTCGGTACATGAAAGAGGGCTGGCGTGGCGCAGTCGGTAGCGCGGCGGATTTGTAACCAGAGGCCCCGGGTTCAATCCTCTGTGGTGCCACTAAGTTTCGGTTTGTTCTTGGGCAAGACACTTTCCCTTAGCCTCATTCGTCGGATGGGGACTGGGGATATGAACCGGGTGGTCCCGTGTATCGGTCTATCCTCCGAGCACGTTAAAGAACCATAGGAATCTATTCGATATAAGAGTAGGGCACGGTTCCCGGATTCCTATGTATCCTTCCCCTCTCTCTGGGGTGGCTCTAAATAACCTAAACTGTGTTGATGAGCCGTTAAACAACATTCAATTCAGTACATGAAAGGCTTAAAACAAAACCTAATTACCCTTTGCCTAAAATGGAAGTAAACAATTTAAACTTGAAAAAAAAAAGTTCTAAGGTTAAGGTGTAGCAAGGCTTGTAATGTGAAACCGTAAAAAAAAAAAAAGGTGTTATTTTGAATCTGTACAAGGACCCAACTGTGGTCATTCTGGCTGTGAGGAATACGGATGGTCCGTTATTGTCTGTGATTTGTAAGGAAAATGTCATTCACCCTTTTGCCATTATCAAATCTCGCTCTCGTTTTTTTCACGGGATTTCGAGTTTGTTGGGTCTCAACAATGTAGTGAATATACAGTGTTTATTTGTTTTAGACACATTTTAGAACGTTTCACGTAAAACTATTGTGCTAGTGCTGTTTCTAGTTGTGTTAGTAATATAAGCTGTCAGACTATTGACCTTTTGTGGGGTTACAAAATGGCTTTTTTTATTGTCATTATAATGATATCTTGAAACTGAAAGTAGGTAGATGCGTTACTCAAAGATCATAATCCTCGTGTTTCATAAATTATTTAAAGTAATTAACTTTACTTATTACACTTAAATACGTCCCTGCATTTTAATCATATTTAACCTGAGTTATATATATAACTTTCTTGTCAACAGGAACAGTTCATATTAATCTTAATTTCTATCAGTTATAAAATTAAAATAAAAGAATAAGCCGATGATCAGTAGTTCGAGAGTCTTATACTATACATGCTGAGTTTTAAATTCACCACTAAAACATGATAAGTATATAAATTCTCCTTTAAATAATGTTCATAAAAGTATATTCCGCAAACGAATATGTATCTCAAAAAGTAGTTTACTGTTGATAATTGTTACGCAATATGTAAAATAATTAACAGAACTCTGCAATCTATGAGTTATTCCTACTATAAGGTTTCATAAATTATAGTACCCACATAGATATAAAGCCATGCCAAAAACAATTAATTCAGCAGTTGCTAATGTTGGGTTTATGGCAGGTTGTTTATTGCAGTCAAAAGAAATAAACGGTTTCTCCAATCGAAATAATGCGGTAATTGGCTGTCCAAAGGAGGATGTTTGTTTAGATCAAAGAGGCCATAAATCACAAACACTGGCTACCCGTGGTGTGTTGACATCAGTACAATAATTGTGTAATATTTTCAATATGATGTATACACGTATTATGTATAACGTGGGAAAGCTGTTTGTAGTTGTGTTATTAATATGAGCTGTCAGATTATTGAATTTGCCAGTGTGGGGTTTATTTGTATTTATTTTGTATTTGTATGATGATATTTTGAAACCGAAAGCAGGTAGCCTGTACGTTATCTAAGATATTGTCGATGTTCCTGACGTTACTCGAAGGTCATAATTCTCGTGTTTCGTAAATTGATTTGAAGCTTCGTTTTTCTGCAAGACAGTGTTTGTGACATGAACTACATAATGTCGAATTAAATTTAAATAACAAGCAAACATCTTACAATGTTGTTTTTTTTTTTTTAATAATCCGACACAACGTAATCTATTTGTAATTTGTTTAGTTTCACAAATGCATACTATAAATAATTGAAAATTAAAATAGTTAAAGTTTGTGTTTTCCCCTCGCTGCATGACACAAATTAAAATATTATAAGTGGTTAAATGTGATTAAAATGCAGGGACGTATTTAAGTGCAATAAGTAAAGTTAATTACTTTAAATAATTTATGAAACACGATGATTATGATCTTTGAGGGAGTTAGTATACAGGGAGGAGAAACAGGTTCATAAATGCTCTAGTTTATCGATTTATGTTGTCGCGCTAGAACGCCACTATTTACTATTTTATCGATACAGGTAAATCGATCGTAAGCGCGTTACATTTGAAAAGTTAAAATTTCAGCCAACATCTCAAATTAGAATTTTTTAAGGCTTTCTGTTATAATCAACATCAAGAAATTACCTTCTTGACAAAGATAAATATGTCTACTATTCCCTTTTTGTTATTATTAATGCCTAATATAACCCATACTTTGTATCTCGTTTGCAATATCTCCACACCATTTTTAATTCGAAAAATAAAAAATTTCAGCTGATATCTCAAAATGTACATTTTCATCACCTCTTTTTAGGCTTTGTCTTATAATCACCACCTTGACATTACCTTCTTGACAAAGATAAATATGTCTACTATTCACTTTTTGTTATTATTAATGCCTTAATAACCCGTAGTCGCGTATCTCATTTGCAATAGCTATACACTGTCACCATTTTTTATTTGGCGCAGAGAGGCGCCATCTTTGTTACACGGAACCGTCTGGTAAAATGTGCTTTTATATATGCAAACAAATACACGCTCTGTATCAGAGGACACAATGTGAATAAATAATACTTATGTTGAAATTTCGCACCTTTATTGAGTTTGTAAGTGTAATAATTTATAAGAATTTGCTGTTTTTCACACACGCGTGAAACAACCCGAAGTAGTCATTTTCACGCAGTAGTGAAACACGCGCGACAACATAAAACGGCAAAACGATCCGTTTCTCCTCCCCGTATACTTACTCCCTGGTAACGCACATCTACCTACTTTCAGTTTCAAGGTATCATTATAATGCCAATAAAAAAGCCATTTACCCCAAAAAAGGTCAATATTCTTACATCTTATATTAATTACTAACATAACTAGAAACAGCACTCACACAATATTTTTGCATGATACGTTATAAAATGTGTCTCAAACCTTATTCACTATACAGAGTTAGTGTTGAGACCCCCACAAACTCGAAATCTTGTGAAAAACGAGAGCGAGATTTGATAATGGCAAAATTGAGAATAAAGTTATACATGTTAGGCAGTGGCTAAAAAAACATACCATATCTTGGCTTGAACATTCTAATTTTAGTTGCAATTTACTGTTTAACTATCTTTGACTGAAAGTATCATTGTATATTATGGTAGATGACCTAGATAACCACTTTAGCCAATCGCGGTAAAAAGCCAGTGCTGGTCATTTAGACTAAAAAAATATTAGGCAGTTCTTTTTTAGCCACTGCCTAAATTGTACTAGTGCAATATATTTATTGTTTATGTTTTACCATGGAATATTTTGTATGTTTTATAGGAACTGTATTAAAAACTTAATGTCTGTTTTGAAATCTTTCTTGAAATACACTTTTATATTATGCATGTTAGATTTACTGTCAGATTACAAGTCAATACTTTGTGAAAGCGTTCTCAGTTTTGATTTATTTTCCTTAGTTGTTATTAATGGCTAGAAAGCAGACAAATACATTGGTTATGTGCCTTGGATGGAGAAGTAGTCATTAGGGAACAATTTACTATGTGATATATAGTACAGATTTTCGATGGTGTATTCATAAAACTAGACTATACGAAACTAGAAATTGAAATTAACTTCAATACAAATATTGGAACATATTTTAAGGAAAGTAAAGGGACGTTTTTCTTTATGTAAACAAGTTACAGAGGAAGATAGTCTTGGGCCCCTTTGCATCCTGGGAACAAGCAAGGTTTCCCGCAGCCTGACTACTCCTGACTCCTCTTATGTTCGTTCAGAATATTCGTAACATATGTTGCATTCACCCCAGTTAACAGTTGTCTGTTATGGCTGAACTGATCAAAAACACTGTTTGCATAAAACAACTTTTATGATTCTTTGTGACATTGTCACTTGCAGAATTATAAATACACACACACGCAAGACAAAAAGCATGAAACATGCATAAGATGGTTGGTGATTTCTTATGTGTGACTTGTTTTGGACTACATAGTTTGAACATTAAATTTGTCACTTGACTCTTGTACTGAGGGCGTCTCCATGGCCGAGTGGTTAACGATTGTAAGATGGTTGTAAACCTCGCCTCACCGCTGAATCCTACTGGGAGCTTGACTTGTAAGTGAAGAAGTGTCGATTCTAACGGATGGCGGGAGGTGTACAGTATGGTTTCACCCCGGAAAAATGGGTGGTCTGCCTCCACCACAAAAAATTAATCCACCGTCATATATAACCTTACATGTGTTGAAGATGACGTAAAACACCATACAAACAAACAAACAAAAACTCTTTGAATATAATCCACATGCAGACAAACAGTAAATATACGATAAATGATGCATAACGCTTGTAATAATAAATTCTTTTAACAGGTATTTTGGCATTAGTGTGAAAATGGGGAAAAAAAATGGGTTCCATTTTGGAATTATTTTATTTTTAGAATTGTGTGATTCTTGGTTTCAAGAAACTCATTACTCAATGAGTGATACAAGCAATCGTTATCTGTTTCTCACAGCAGTTAAAGGCTCAATAAGTTCTGAGAACACACTGAGTTTGCATCATAATAGCATGACGTGATGTCATAATACCAGGATGTGATGTCATAATACCAGAAAGTGATGTTATGATAGAAACAACCAAATGAAAATATGAATGAAGCATTCTGATTGGTTCTGTGATAAAAATTGGACCAATGAAATCTGTTAATTTAGCGAGATGGAGAAGGTCAGTGTGTTCTCAGAACTCATTGAGCTTTTACTTGACATTGAGTAATGAGGTTCTTTAAATCCAGAATCGCAAACTTCTAATAATAAAATAATTCTAAAATGATTTAATAGACTGTTTTCAAGCTAATTCCCCTCATGTTGTAATACAATTTAATGTGCATGTTCTTTGGGTAACTGGTTGACCTCCATCAAGCTCATGTTTTTTTCATTATCTAGTATTCAAAATGGCCACCACGGTGAAGAGAATTTTACATAGAGCTGTATATGGAAATAACTGCTGTCCAGATTCATTCATTACATTTAACTAGTTACCATCCACCTTCAGGTTTGGGTTTTTGTCCCACTATTTTTAAAATAGACCAATATAAAGAGTATTTCAAACAACATCTTGAAACCGCTTATTCTTTGTGTATCAAATCACATATGCTTCTGGGACTGGGCTCGATCAGTAATTTGTGTTTTTTGATCGGCATCCAATATCCAAGATGACCACAATGACAATTATTTTACATAAAGTCAGTGGTAAATTGGTTTCAGAATTTCATTGTAAACCGTCTCGTCTCTCACCGAATCCCACTGGGAGCTCGACTTGTAAGGAAGTGTCGATTCTTAAAGATGGCTGGAGGTGTACAGTACTGGTTCTACCCAGGAACAGTGGGTGCTCTGCCTTCACCACAAAAAAATTGACCGTCATATATAACCTTACATGTGTTGAAAATGACGTAAAACAAACAATCAAATCATTGAAAATCGGCTACAATGTTCTTTGGGAAGTTGTCTTTCAGATTCATTATTTTTGTTGATACCCAGCATTCAAGATGGCTGCTGTTACTAAAAATATATCAAAATAAATCACATTTCAAATGAAATCTCATAAACTCCTCATTCTGTTGTTATAAAATGTGTGCATGAAGTCGGGTCATTTGACAAACCGGTGAATAGCTAGATGACCAGACTAGATTGATGTAGTAAAGAGGTTGAAATGTAAAATTCTTAATGTAAAACTATCTAAAACACCCATCAGTGTGCAACAACAGAAGCGAGGTGCGAATCCTTCATGTAAAGATGGGTTTAAACATAGCTGTATTCTACTTTAACTTTAACCGTATCCTCTTAATTCTGATAAAAAATCTAATGAAAAATTGCATTGATGTTGGACATCATTATACCAGATTAGATAGTTCAAGCCCAGCTGTCAAGGCTCAGTGGAAGTCAATCGTGAGATGGAACCCAAGAGGCCCTTGCCCCTTGATTATGGGGAGGGGTGAAGCCCGCTTAAGTCTGAGACCGTCTGTGTTTGAATGTCATGAATTTTACTTAGAAGTATACTTGTAATACTGTTCATAGGGCATACATTGTAATTTGAATTAATTTGTCACACAATATACGGAAGCGATAGGTAAATCCTGGTTAAGCTATACTTAATTTTTATCAAAAATAATTTTAGTAAACGTTTTAAAATGCGTGAGAAAGTAAAATGTATGCATATGAGTGATTTGACACAAAAATTCATGTGTCTCACACCAAATGTGTGAGACCACAAAAATTGCATGTCTCACACCCAATGTGTGAGACTTGACAGGTAGGGTACTTAGACTTATTGTTTTTCGAAGGTGCCTTTGCCGACTGACTGTCCAGTCAGAAGTAAACAAAATGACAGCATGATAAATAAATGTTTGATTACTTTTGTTACCAGCTTATCCAGTTTGGACAACTTATCTGCTTCAGTTATCCTTAGTAGTAGTTAAATATTCTGAAATTTGTATCGTATTTTTTATTAAATCGATAACATAAAAGGTAAATTAAATGTATAAACCAAACCAACACAATTACAATGCAGTTACCTCAAATACGTTTAATTAGAGCTCAGGTGTTTAAATGCTCAGGCGTTCAAAAACCAGATCTGATCAAGTAAAAAATATTAACACGTTTTGTAAAATATTAGGTATATATATATGTATATATATCTTGTTTAATTAATCCAGGATCATGTTACCCTGTGTGGTTCCGGGGCAAAAAATAGGGCCACTGCAGATCCCGTTGGAGGAGAAGGCAGAGGGGTAGAACTGCCCCAAATTCATGTTCATTTTATCATTTTTTGTTCATGCTCATTAAAGGTCTTCATCATGACCCCTTCATTGTTTCAGGTGCCATCTCGCTCATATCACTAGAACAGTGGCAGAAAATCTAACGTGGCTCCAGCGTAAATGGAGTGTCTACAATAAAATTTGCAGCAACTCTGTAGTTCAGGGTGAGAAGGTTCTAGGTTTTATCTCGATGTACACGGAGGATGAGCCTAGGATGTTCATTCCTGTTAGGTGCCATATAACCTTTCATGTGTTGGTGCGCCTTAAAACCCCAATTCGATCCAGGATCATGTTGATATAACTCCAGCTGTATAACACCCACATCCATTAACTTTGTATGTACATTGCACTTAGTGGGAGGAGGAACTATGCTGAAGGGGTCAGTAATTCAAAAGTTAAAGTCGATATTACTTCATATAGACATGCATTCTGTACGATTACTCCAAAAGAATATTGACCAAGCTCATGAAATATACAAAGAGGAGGAACATATTGCTTTTAGGGTCAGAAGGTCAAAGGTCAAGATGACCTCAATATTGCCCTTGGTGAGAGGAGTAACACTGTTGCTTTGTGGTCCGAGGGTCAAAGCTCAAGGTCATCATGACCTCATATGGTCATATGCTTTTCACAGGATAACTTTTGTAGTAAAAGACCCATGCTCATTGCCCTTGGTGAGAGGCAGAACTCTGTTGCTTTTGAGGTCAGTAAGTGAAAAATCAAGTTTACATTGACCAAACAATGACCTAATCTGAAAAAAGAATTTACAAGATGAGACTTGTAATTAGAACTACAATCTTAAAGCTTTACACAAATAGTACCCATGGTAAAACAGTTACCTTTAATATTGATTTTGCAGTTAGTAGGTCAAGGCCACCATATACTTTACTATATAATTCGACTCTTGATAGGGGTATTGTGTATTGTTTGCGATGCTCTGGTGTATTATCGTTGACAACAATTGTATTATTTAAGAAATTATTAGATTTTTTTTGGTGTTTATGTAATTTTAAATGTGGGTAGTAAATAGCGAATTCCATGAAGGTAAATTTGCCATTAACTACCGCAGTTAAAAACTGCATAAATGCCGAAAAAATGTGAATCAATTCTTGTATTTAAATTCTTTTCCTGTCCCTACAGAACACAATTAATGATAATGGAAACGTGCTGGAGAGACTATAAGAATCCATCATGAGTATCCATGTGAGATAGGGAAATCTCACCCGAGGGTCAGAATTGTAACCAGGGACGAGGCTCTGCCGAGTGCCTGGTTGTAATTCTGATCCCGAGGGTGAGATTTCCCTATCTCACATGGATCACTCATGATGGATTATTTTTCTCCCATTATGTGTTTATTAACAGCATAAAATCAATGACTTTGCTGATTTAACACCAGAATAAGGCGACGTCGACGTAACGTCATGACGTCATAAGTCACATGTCATGTAAGATAGAGTTATCTCACATGAGGGAAATGCCTATCTCACATGAGCAGAAATGGGAGACAACTATCGTCAGTGTATTTTCAGACAGTGGAACAGTCCTTATCTATTGAGACACATTGGATTCATGCACAGAAACCCTGCATACTTGAAAACTGAAGTTAATTATTGACATTTTTTTCGACTGAAAGTATCTATTTTAACTTACCCACATCATTCCTTCTTAAAATAGTAAGCTGTTCTAAATGATTTAAGCTCATACTGAGAAAAACAAATATTAATGCGTCACAAGTTCTTATTTAAAACCAGCTTTGTAATTGGAGCTCAGTCTTCTCGGCTGAAGATTGAATAAAACCAGTTATTTACAATCGGTCATGAAACTTAACCTTAAGTTATTGTCACAGATTCTTATTTTAAAAAAAAAGCTTGTTATCGGAGCTTTATTGTTGATCTTGTTTTCTGAAGAGCTAGAACTCAGCTATGCGGCAGTGGGTTAAATCAGTTGTTTTCCTTTCATAGTAGTTTGCTCGAAAAGTATCAGACTTTGATGAAGCGTGTGAACATCAATTTATTCTCAAGTCAATCGTTCCAAAGATGGTCTGGAATGCTGTTTCTGTTTTTAGTTGGTATACAATATGTTATCAGTTTTATACTGGAACAACAAACAGCTCATTGAGGTAATGTCATAATGTTTGTAAAACAAGAGGCCCAAGGAGGGCCTGTGGGACGCTCTACTGGCTAACATGCTCTTATAACATCAATGAAGCGAGTGACTGTCATTTACGTTTTTTGAAAGTTTGGGCAAAAAACAGCTTTTTGACTAAATCAAGGGCCATAACTAAAGAATCTGGTAAAGTTTGGTAAAGATCAGATGAATAAGTGAACGAGGCAAAATATAGCATTTTTAACAAAATCAAGAGCCATAATTCCTCTGTTACTGGTCCGACTGGTCCAACATAAAGCTAAAAAAAGAAAAGAAAAAAAAAGAAATTCAAACAAATAAATTTTTTTAAAATTCAAAAAACAAGAGGCCCAATAGGGGCCCTGTGGACGCTCTACTGGCTAACACGGCTCTTATAACATCAATGAAGCGAGTGACTGCCATTAAAAAACAGCTTTTTAACTAAATCAAGGGCCATAACTAAAGAATCTGGTAAAGTTTGGTTAAAGATCAGATGGGAAATGAAGGCCCTACCGTTATTAATGATGCAAAATATAGCATTTTTACGGTAACTAAATCAAGAGCCAATAACTCCTCTGTTACTAGTCCGACTGGTCCAACACAGAGCTAAAAAAAATAAAAATAAAATAATGTTTTTAAAAATAAAAAAAAAAATAAAAAAAATTACACACAAAAAAAAAAAAAAATTGAAAATAATAACTCGCAAAATTAAAAAATAAAAATAAAAAAAAAAATTAAAAAATTAAAAAAAAGAAAAAAAAAAAAAAATATTAATAAAAAAAATTTAAAAAAGAAATAAATAAAAAAAAAAAAAAAAAAAAAAAAAAAAAAATAAATCTGCTAAAGTTTGGCAAAGATCAGATGCAAAATGAAGGCCCTATCATATGACGAGGCAAATTATAGCATTTTTTAACAAAAACAAGGGCCATAACTCCACTGTAACTGGTTCGATCTGGTTGGTTTTCGAACTTGACCAAGCTTTCATAGACATTAACAATCTGATAAAGTTTGGTAAAGATCGGATGAAAAATCTTAACGAGGCAATATATATTATTTTGAAACTAAATCAAGGGCCATAACTCCGCTGTTACTGGTCTGATCTGAATGGGTTTTCGAACTTGTCCGAGCTTTCATTGATATTAACAATCTGATAAAGTTTGGTAAAGATCGGATGAACAATGAAGCCCCTATCGTCTTAACGAGGCAAAATATAGCATTTTTAACTAAATCAAGGGGCCATAACTCCGCTGTTTACTAGTCCAATATGGCTGGTTTCGAACTTGTTTGAGCTTTCAATGACATTACAATCTGATAAAGTTTGGTAAAGATCGGATGAACAATGAAGCCCCTATCGTCTTAACGAGGCAAAATATTGCATTTTTAACTAAATCAAGGGCCATAACTCCGCTTTTACTAATCCGATATGGCTGGTTTTCAAACTTGTCCGAGCTTTCATTGATATTAACAATCTGATAAAGTTTGGTAAAGATCGGATGAACAATGAAGCCCCTATCGTCTTAACGAGGCAAAATATAGCAATATAGCATTTTTAACTAAATCAAGGACCATTACTCCGCTGTTACTGGGTCCAATATGGCTGGTTTTCGAACTTGTCCGAGCTTTCATTGATATTAACAAATGTGGGTAAAGTTTGGTAAAGATAGGATGAAAAACAATGTAGCCCCTATCTGTCTTAACGAGGCAAAATACAGCAGTATAGCATTTTTAACTAAATCAAGGGCCATAACTCCACTGTTACTTGTCCGATCTGGCTGGTTTTCGAACTCATTCGAGCTTTCATCGATATTAACAACCTGTTAAAGTATGGTAAAGATCGGATGAAAAATTGAAGACCCTATCGTCTTAACGAGACAAAAAGTTAACGCCGACGACGGACGACGGACAACGGACGACGGACGGACGACGGACAACTCGGCATCCTAAAAACAACTATGAAATAAATATTTTTGTTTGTAATGGTGTCTTGTTCAGATTCTGCCAGCGATCATGGTCCAATGTGCCAAACTTTTACATCGGCATACCGCGTCACCGTAAACTGGAACTAAGGGACATTTTATAACCCATTCTATCAATCACAGTTCTCCCAAGCTTTACCTGCCTAATAAATACTGGCACTGATACCTTAATTGACAGTTTAAAAGTGTTTTTTGAATATGGCGACTGGGTAATGTTGTAGCAAATCCTATAAAGTTTGTGCAGTTGAAGGTCAGGCATATAATTTTGTGGAGTCATCTCATATAGGGTTTTATCTAGATATTGGTGAGTAAGGTGGGTAATGTTAGCAGTGGCTGCTGGGTAAGTTGATAGTGTTTTCTTTGCTAGTCACTGGTGTTCCCCCTAACTCAATGAATCATACGCATACATATACTCGCAGTCAGCGATGCCTCCGATGCCTCTGTAAATGATTTGATTGCAGTGCATTGATATATGTTAAAAGCTCAAGCACAGCTGCCAATTATGATATTAAGAAATAGTAATATAGTTATATATAATTTTTATATATATCTTATAGTTTTATACATACAACTAAATTACTATTATCCTTCTTTCTTTATCTTCTTGGCTCAAGCCATAACGGACGTTTGGCTCAAGCCATAATGGATGTCTGGGCTTAAGCCATAATGGACGTTCTGGCACAAGCCATAATGGACGTCTGGCTCAAGCCATAATGGACGTTTTGGCTCAAGCCATAATGGATGTGAGTTAACTCGCAGGCTGATCAGGGTTTACAATGATTCAAACTGGCTGCTGATCAGTCATTTCCCCCAAACATCCCTTTGTCACATAAATGAATGGTCTTAATTGAAAGAAAGAACAGTCCATGATATACTCAGTTGCAAAAGAAAGTGTGCACTCATTTTTTTTTAAATTAATTGTATAAATTTTCAAATTAATATATGTTTGGTACCAACATTTTTATCATTCTATTGCCAATATCATGTCATTTGTTTTTCAATAGGTTGAATCAATAAAGGATTTGTCGCTTGATAAAGGGGATAGGGGTGTTAAAGCAAAATTTCAAAGTGTCCAATGAGTATATATAATGTAGTTGGTTAAGAGTTAATATTTTACTTCCTGGTGTCAAACATTTAGTTATAGAATCAGCAATGACCACACAAGCCCGACTTACAGTCACATGCAACAGGAACGATAGCTTTCACGTTTTCTTCCAACTGAATTTGTCAACCGACTTTGACATTTTCATTTCTATTCATTCAGTGTATTTGGTCTTATAGCAATATTGGGATTAATTACAAAAGTTTGCTATTCATCAAAAGGGGGGAAAATATATGTAACTGTCCTTCTTTTGTAAATAGAGCAGCTATAGAAATGTCAAAAAATATTGTTAATTGTACTGACCAGGCTAACTGGCTCTACAACAGCCTTTGCAGCCTGGGTAAACCCAGATCAGCCTGCCAAGTAACTTGCAGGCTGATCAGGGTTTACACTGTCTGGCTGCTCATCAGTCATTTAACCAAAACATCCCTTTGTAACATAAATGGAAATGGTCCAAATTCAAAGAAAGGACAGTCCATTATACATTTATAGTGGGCTAAAGGGTTTTAACACAGAACAGTATCGAGTTAAAAGTGCCACATTATACACTTCCGTCTTATGCTGTTATAACTCTAAAGTTTCGGTGTAATTACTGTTGTTTTAACCCTTAGCCTGCTATGGAATGTATAATGGACTGTCCTTTCTTTAAATTTAGACCATTCCATTTACGTTACAAAGCGAGTTACTTGCAGGCTGATCTGGGTTTACAATGGACGCAAAGGCTATTGTAGTTGCCTTTAGCAGGCTAAGGGTTAATTTAAATGGGGAGTGGGGCTGGAATGTTTCATTCCTGTGGGCATCATACAACCTTTTTGTGTTGGAGGCTGTAAAACCCCAATTCAATTGTATATAATTTGATCAGATAAAATTCATAGGACAATCACCCTGGTCGAAATGATTTTTCTCAGGCTGACAAAGCCAAAACCACCCTCAGAGGAATATCATATTTATCTAATAGCCATCTTGACATCTTTGGTACAATAATCAAAAACACAACAAATGGATACATAGCATTCTTATCCTTTATTTCTTTGTGCTGATATGATAATGCATGTAGATTACACATGATTCTTAGTAAATGGTTTCATCACAATGAGATGTGTGGCAAATGTTTCTGGTAATACATGTCAATAATGCTTAATATAGGAATTATACATGTACACATCTACGATGAAACTTATGAAAATATACTTTAGTGTATAAACAGAACGCACTCTGTATATTACATCATGTCTAATATCAAATAAACCATTTATTCACAATTTGTCATATTTAAATAAACTATATCAGGGATAAATGGAGCCTACATAAACTTGAAAATGATCGCAACATTTATTACCTAGCAGGGGGGGTAGCTACCTATACTCACAAAAAAAAAAGTACCCCTTTTTTTTTGCTGGGTATTCATATAGGCCAGTTTTTCAGGGCGTAGGACAGCTTGAACAGCGCTTTAATTAACAATGATGTTTTTAAGCACATTTCACCGAGTACTAAATATTCCTTTTAACAGTGTCAAATTTTGTCAAGCAAATACTCTTATGGAGGCTATAGAAACCTTAAAGGGAGGTAATTTGATGATTTTTGATAATCACCTAAACAATCGGTGTTGAGTTTATGTGATCTTTTTTGAAAGCAACGTAATATTGAGACTATTGTCTTGGACAAATTGAAGGTAATGTTTGTAGATTTTATTTTTTACCAAAAAATGCCATGGTTTTAAAAAAAAGGGGGATAACTGAACTTTTCAAAAAATATTTTGTTTGGACTATTGGTGGTGGTCAATCTAATTATTCTATATACATCATTTATTATTTCCTGTTTTGCTGTCTATACACTCAAGTGATATGAAAACGCAACACGGGAATTTCCGCTATATATTGTATATACTGCACACTTTAATTGCACATAATATTCCAAAGAAATCCCAAGATGTTTTTTAAAAAGAAAGTTTGCAGTTAACTAGAGAAAGGACACAACTGTGATGTTGTAGACATTTTAATCCACACTACACTTTGTAACAAGAACTTCATAAATGTTGAAGTAGATCTTTGAAAAATTGAGCTAGTTCAGTACTGTATTTAAACGTAAATAGTTTGCAAAATGTTGCATCCTAAGTTTGCTCACTATGAATGAGCCAAACGCGTACTCTGTGAATAATGAAACATTGAAGGAATACTATTTGCTATATTATTTGTTGTTTTAGGTATTTTTTCCAAAAGGGAAAGGTCTTACGTAGCCATGTACCATTCGATTAAAAGGCAGCATATTGTACATACAAT
>JAWPHD010013402.1:0-68504 GCA_037043455.1 Cyrtodaria siliqua | reverse complement strand
TGAATGAATTTTGGCAGAGTTATGGCCCTTTAAAAGTTTTAATACACTAACTTTGTACAGACTAGTTTTCCTGAATCTCTGGCTGGATTTCAATGGAACTTGTCAGGGACAATCAGTACCAAGCCTAGTTGCCTATGTCATCACCATGTTCTGGTTGAACGATATTTAAAAGAGTTATGGCCCCTTGTGCATAAACTTTATCTTTAGCCAGTAGAGCGTCCACAGGCCCTCTTGGGCCTCTTGTTTTCTCTAGAGCCCTTTTAAATAAATCCTGTTTGAAAATAGTGCATCAATCCCTTTAATGGAATAGCTCTAATTGTCTTTGTAGTCGATATAAGTTGACGATTTATATGATTATAATTGGTTATAAAACTATTGTTTTGATCTAATGAATTATTATTGAGTGTTGATTTTAGTGAAACCAATAAAGTTAGCTGGGAATATTGCTCATGGTATAATACAGTCAAATGAAAATAATGGGTCTCAACCTGATGATTATAAAAAAATCTTGTCAGCATTGCTCAACTTGGGGAATCTATGCCTTTAATTAAATAATAAATGTTTGATAACTTCTCATAGCAGAATTTGCAGCAACTCTGCAATCTGCCATTGAGACAGTTCTAGGCCCTTCTCTGCTCTACATAACTAACTTTTATTTCCATGTCAATAGAGGGTGGGCATGACATGTTGGCACTTTTTTCATGCGGCCCATTTCTGACAGCTAGTCCCTGTTCTTTCTTTGAATTAAGACCATTCCATTTATGTGACAAAGGGGTGTTTTGGGGAAAATGACTGATCAGCAGCCAGACATTGTAAACCCTGATCAGCCTGCAAGGGCTATTATAGTCGTGCTTAGCGGGTTAAGGGTTAACACTTCCTTTTTAAGTACTTTCTTCGGTGGTCAGTTGCTCAAACATAAATTTTCTACACTTTATATCAAGGTGAGAAAGTTTACCATTTTAGGGGAACCATTACAAAATATCACTGTTTTGTATAGCAGTTAGTAATGTTTAAATAAGGTAGATAACTTTGTCAGAAACACAAAAATGAATTGAATTAATGAAATGGGGTTTTTACATGCCGTTAATATATTGACACAGCAAACTCAGAGGGAGATGAGATGAAGGATAGAATCACAAAAAGATGACCTGATTTTCAACCATGCAAGTTGTGTATAACTGTTATCAGTGAATGAATGTTGCTCATTAATATTTATTTTCCAGTATTTTGTACGATTTTGGTTGATGGGTTGGAAACTAATGAGATATAACCTAGTAGAATGTGAATTTGTTTTACAATTACAACAAGTCGGTATTACCTTTATTAAAATATAAGTTCTGGAGCGCTGCGGGCTAGTGGTAGAGCGTTGGACACATGATCCAAAAGTCGTGGGTCGATCTCCGCCATAACCATATGTGTTGTGTCCCTAGCAAGACATTTTATCTGCATTGCTTAGTACTGGTTCTACCCAGGAAGACAATCAAGTAGTACCTTAGAAGCCAATCGCTTACAACAGGTAGAATATAGTAAGTCAAAATACCTTAAAATAACAAATCAAGTCATCTACATGTTCCCTAGTTGGCAGGAGCCAAAGAAATAGACAACTGTCGCCCCAACAGGAGGTAGAACTTGAACCTGAATACTACTGTTTTATATTTACCGGTAATGAGAACATGATATTCATTTTCAGAAGGCCCATCCTCCATATTTTATCTGGCATTTTCATTCCTAGGTGCCATATAACTGTTCATGTGTTGGTGTGCCGTAAAACCGAGCAGTAAAATTCAACTTCATCTCCATTATTCTTATTATCACCATTCCCAATTCCAACCAAATGTGACCTGGTTGGCCCAGTGTCCGTATAATGTGAATGGGTGGGGTATCGTGTCATGTCTCTACAGCATGGTATTCCAGCGAGGCAATGAGACACCATCTTGATATGACTAAAAGACTTTTAAAAGTGACATTAAATCCCATAAGTACATACATACTTATCTGTTAAAAGGACATACATACTTATCTGTTAAAAGGACACACAGCAAACTTGGAAGTTTTTATCAAGCATCAATATTAGGGTCTCTACTTATTTATCAAGGACAATTTTGACTTTAAACCTGCTTGCATATCATTAAATAAAATTTTGTGTTTTCAATGTTCTATGTTATTTTAACAAAAGTTAAAATATAATTGTTGGTGCAGTATTATCAAAAGGCAGTACAGTGCTTTGGGGGGTATAGAATCACTTGGGTTAAACGTCTCATTTTAAAATGAAAGGAAAATGTTTATTTAAATTCTGATTTAGATTCACCTTTTTAGTTGTATGATAGCAAAATTTATAAAATTATTGTCCTGAAGCTGTGATTTTTTAATAGGCGTTTTTGCACCAATATTTACATAATTTCTTTTTATCCTTAAAAGTGCCAAAATTCAACAAGTTACCTTAAATGATGATTGCATTTTGACTTTTGTCCCTAACATTTGTTAAAACAGTAAATATTTATTTCTGAGTTTATTGTGACAGTATGAATTTTTCGTTTCAAAAACACACTTCATTCAGGTAGTATAGAATCATTTTTAGCTCTACTGGCCGAAGGCCAGCAGAGCTTATGGGATGCCGAGTTGTCCGTCGTCCGTCCGTCCGTCGTCCGTCCGTTGTTAACTTTTGTCTCGTTAAGACGATAGGGCCTTCATTTTTCATCCGATCTTTACCAAACTTTAACAGGTTGTTAATATCAATGAAAGCTCGGATGAGTTCGAAAACCAGCCAGATCGGACAAGTAACAGCAGAGTTATGGCCCTTGATTTAGTTAAAAATGCTATATTGCTAAATTTTGCCTCGTTAAGACGATAGGGCCTTCATTTTTCATCCTATCTTTACCAAACTTTACCACATTGTTAATATCAATAAAAGATCGGACAAGTTCGAAAACCAGCCAGATCGGACCAGTAACAGCGGAGTTATGGTCCTTGATTTAGTTAAAAATGCTATATTGCTATATTTTGCCTCGTTAAGACAATAGGGCCTTCGTTTTTCATCCTATCCTTACCACATTGTTAATATCAATGAAAGCTCGGACAAGTTCGAAAACCAGCCATATCGGACTAGTATCAGCGGAGTTGTAGCCCTTGATTTAGTTAAAAATGCTATGTTTTGCATCGTTAAGACGATAGGGGCTTCATTGTTCATCTGATCTTTACCAATCTTTATCAGATTGTTAATGTCGTTGAAAGCTTGAACAAGTTTGAAAAACAGCCATATCGTCCCAGTAACAGCGAAGTTATGGCCCTTGATTTAGTTAAAAATGCTATATTTTGCCTCGTTAGACAATAGGGGCTTCATTGTTCATCCGATCTTTACCAAACTTGATCAGATTGTTAATATCAATAAAAGCTTGGACAAGTTCGAAAACCAGCCATATCTGACTAGTAACAGCGGAGTTATGGCCCTTGATTTAGTTAAAAATGCTATATTTTGCCTCGTTAAGACTATAGGGGCTTCATTGTTCATCCGATCTTTACCAAACTTAATCAGATTGTTAATTTCAATGAAAGCTCGAACAAGTTCTAAATCAAGCCATATCGGACCAGTA
Organism: Cyrtodaria siliqua; assembly: GCA_037043455.1. NCBI lineage: Eukaryota > Metazoa > Mollusca > Bivalvia > Adapedonta > Hiatellidae > Cyrtodaria > Cyrtodaria siliqua. The sequence continues at coordinate 64,914 of JAWPHD010013402.1, read as the reverse complement.
ACAGCGGAGTTATGGCCCTTAATTTACTTCAAAATGATATATTTTTTCTCGTTAAGACGATAGGGCCTTCATTTTTCATCCGATATTTACCAAACTTCACCAGATTGTTAATGTCTATGAAAGCTTTGTCAGGTTTGAAAAACAACCAGATCGGCCCAGTAACAGCGGAGTTATGGCCCTTGATTTTGTTAAAAATGCTATAATTTGCCTCGTCGTTCGATAGGGCCTACATTTTGCATCTGATCTTTGCCAAACTTTACCAGCTTTTACGACTGTCTTTTTTATATTATTATTAATTTTATTTTAATTATTATTTTTTTTATTTTATTTTTTTTTTAATTTTATTTTTTTCATATTATTTTTTTTTTTTTTTTTTTTTTTGGAAATTATTCCTTTGTATATATATATATATATATATTTTTTTTTTAGCTCTATGTTGGACCAGTCGGACCCGTAACAGAGGAATTATGGCTCTTGATTTAGTTAAAAATGCTATATTTTGCCTCGTTAATACGGTATGGCCTTCATTTTTCATCTGATCTTTACCAAACTTTACCAGGTTCTTTAGTTATGGCCCTTGATTTCGTTAAAAAGCTGTATTTTGCCCGAAACTTTCAAAAAAACGTAAATGGCAGTCACTTGCTTCATTGATGTTATAAGAGCCAACATAGCCAGTAGAGCGTCCACAGGCCCTCTTGGGCCTCTTGTTTCTGAGAGGTGTTGCACGTAGTGATATATGTTACATGGAAAAATGTCCCAAATAATTTCACCGTTGAATAAATGTATGCTTATATGATATATCTTCAAGCCTGGAAAGTTTTAAAATAATCTAAAATATATGAGCTTAGGAAATTGATTTTAAACAGAAACTGATTCTTTACTACCAATGATTCTATACACCCCAAAGCACTGTAATATACAACAATAATTTGGTTTATAATATCCTTATAATTATTATTAATGATGTATGTTATTAAGAAAACTAACGGGGACGCCGTGAGTTTTCAAAAAAACAAGCCCCGTGTGGTTCCCGGGTGCCCCGTTTGGTCAAGGGCAAAGAATAGGGCCACTGCAGATCCCTTTGGAGGGGTAGGCAGAGGGGTAGAATCCCCCCAAATTCATGTTCATTTTATAATTTTTTGTTCATGTTCATTAAAGGTCTTCATCATGATCCCTGCATTGTTTCAGGTGCCATCTCGCTCACATCAAAAGAGCAGTGGCAGAAAAACTAAACATGGCTCCAGCGTAAATGGAGTTTCTACGATAGAATTTGCAGCAGCTCTGCAGTTCAGGGTGAAAAGGTTCTAGGCCCATTTTCCATATTTTATCTCGATGTACATGGAGGATGAGCCTGGCATGTTCATGCCTGTTAGGCGCCATATAACCTTTTCATGTGTTCGTGCGCCTTAAATCCCCATTCAGTTAAAAAAAAAAGAAGATTGCCATGTGTCCCTTTAAAGGGTGGTAAAACACCATTCATGCCACAAATTTGTCAATATTTTTTTATTTTTTTGCCAGCTTAGCCTATTTCAATTGTTAATGTTCTACTAGGTTTTATTTTATCAACTTGCCTCCTTCATACCATACTATAAGGCAGGTCTAGATTATAGAACACGGTTTGTAAATGTATTATGTAAATATTTTCATCATTTCTGTATATATGAAAACAAATATTGTTTGCAAAAAAATAATATTGTTTGTAAAAACTATTCCAAACTTTTTGTGTTATGAATTGTTGTTATTTGCTTCATTGTAGATGTTTTTACCTTTATCCATCAGATATGAGATACGAAACCATTTTTATAACTGTGCTATCGCTATCAAATCATTTTGTAATTAGTACTTTATTTTCACAAAGTGCTTGTAAAAATGAAAACATTAAAAAACAACAAATAAATTATTTTCTGTTATTTTTTCATTCTATATGCCCGTAATTTCTGTTGTTGCATTCTGGAATTCACCTTGATTAAATGTCTGCCTGGTACCAGAGAGTTGTGCTTAGTTATTACATTGTACCATACAGGAAATGGCACATGGGTAACTAACTACTCATTATCACGACGACTATAGAGGTTGTTTTTGTCTCGCCCACGAAAGTGGGTACCGAGACATAGCCGGCGACGGCCACATTAAATAAACTATAACACAACAACCGCTGCTCGAATTTTTAGCTCTACTGGCCGAAGGTCCGTCGTCCGTCCGTCTGTTAACTTTTGCCTTGTGAACACTCTAGGGCCTTCATTATTAATCGAATCTTTACGAAACTTTGCCAGTGTCTTTATATCAATGAAAGCTCGGACAAGTTTGAAAACCATTCGAATCGGATAAATTTCACCAGAGTTATGGCCCTTGTTTGCTGAAAAATGCCATATTAAGCCTTGTGAACACTCTAGCATCTTCATTTATTATTTGATCTTTACCAAACTTGCACAGATTGTTAATATCAATGAAAGCTCAGACAAGTTCGAAAACCAGCCAAATCGAATCAGTAACACCGGAGTTATGGCCCTTGTTTTTTCTGAAAATTGCCATTTTCTGCCTTGTGAACGCTCTAACACCTTCATTTATTATTTGATCGTTACCAAACTTGCACAGATTGTTAATACCAATGATAGCTTCGACAAGTTCGAAAATCTACTAAATTGGTTCAGTAACACAAGAGTTATGGCCCTTGTTTTTTCTGAAAAATGCCATTTTCTACCTTGTGAACACTCTAGCACATTCATTTATTATGTGATCTTTACCAAACTTGCACATATTGTTAATATCAATGAAAGCTCAAACAAGTTCGAAAACCAGCTAAATCGGATCAGTAACACCGGAGTTATGGCCCTTGTTTTTTCTGAAAAATGCTATTTTCTGCCTGGTGAACACTCTAGGGCCTTGAATATTAATCTGACCTTTACTTAACTTTGCCAGTGTTTTTATATCAATGAAAGCTCGGACAAGTTTGAAAACTGGTAAGATCGAAGTAATTTCACCGGAGTTATGGCCCTTGTTTTGCTGAAAAATGCCATATTAAGCCTTGTGAACACTCTAGCACCTTCATTTATTATTTGATCTTTACCACACTTGCACAGATTGTTAATATCAATGAAAGCTCTGACAAGTTCAAAAATCAGCTAGATCGGACCATAAACAGCAGAGTTATTGCCCTTGATTTAGTTAAAATTGCTATATTTTGCCTCATTAAGATGTTAGGGCCTTCATCTTTCATCCAATCTTTACCAAACTTTACCAGATTGTTTATATAAATGAGAGCTAGGACAAGTTCGAAAACTAGCTGGATCGGACCATTAACAGCGGATTTATGGCCCTTGATTTAGTTAAAAATGTTATATTTTGCCTCAAGACGATAGGGCCTTTATCTTTCATTCGATCTTTACCAATCTTTACCAAACTTTACCAGATTGTTTATATAAATGAAAGCTTGGACATTTCGAAGATCAGCCAGATCGGACCAATAACAGCGGAGTTATGGCCCTTGATTTAGTTAAAAATGCTATATTTTGCCTCGTTAATTCGATCGGGCCTTCATCTTTCATCTGATCTTTACAAAACTTTACCTGATTGTTTATATCAATGACAGCTCAGACAATTTCGAAAACCAGCCAGATCTGACCAGTAACAGATGAGTTATGGCCCTTGATTTAGTTGAAATTGCTATATTTTGCCTCGTTAATTCGATAGGGCCTTCATCTTTCATCTGATCTGTACATAACTTTACCTGATTGTTTATATCAATGACAGCTCAGACAGTTTCGAAAACCAGCCAGATCGGACCAGTAACAGATGAGTTATGGCCCTTGATTTAGTTAAAAATGCTATACTTTGCCTCGTTAAGACGATAGGGCCTTCATTTTTCATGCGATCTTTATGAAACTTTACTAGCTTGTTAATATCAATGACAGCTCGGACAAGTTTTGAAAAATATCCAGATTAGACCATTTACATCGGAGTCGTGGCCCTTGATTTTCTGAAATATGCTATATCTTGGCCTCATTAAGACGAAAGGGCCTTCATTTGGCCGGATTTCATTGAAACTTTGCAGGGATGATCAGTACCAAGCCTAGTTGTACATAGTCACCGTGTTCCAGTTGAATGATTTTGGCGGAGTTATAGCCCTTTAAAGGTTTTAATACACAAACTTTGTACTGACTAGTTCTCTTGAACCCCTGGCCGGATTAAACAAAACTTTTTAGGGATGATCAATTCTATGTCTAGTTGTGCAAATCATCGCCGTGTTCTGGTTGAATGATTTTTGGCGGAGTTATGGCCCTTTAAAGGTTTTAATACACAAACTTTGTTCGGATCTACTTCTCCTGAACCCCTCGCCAGATTTCAATGAAACTTTGCAGGGATGATCAGCACCAAGCCTAGTTGTGCATGTCGTCGTCACGTTTCGGTTTGCAGATATTTGGCAGAGTTATGGCCCTTTAAAGGATTTTGATACCACAATTTTTTTCTGGGCTAGTTCTCCTGAACCCCTGGCTGGATACAGACGAAACTTGACAAGGATGATCAGTATCAAGCCTATTTGTGCATATCATCGCCATATTTCGGTTGAATGATTTTTGGCAGAGTTGTGACCCTTTAAATGTTTTAATACACAAACTTTGTCCAGATTAGTCTCTTCTGAACTCTTTGCCAGATTTCAGCGAATCTTGGCGAGGATGATTAGTACTAAGCCTAGTTGCACCTATCATTGCCATGTTCTGGTTGAATGATTTTTGAAAGACTCATGGCCGCTTATACATAAACTTTATCTTGAGCCAGTAGAGCGTCCACAAGCCCTCTTGGGCCTCTTGTTCTGAAACTTTGTCAGATGCTTTGTTGGGTCAAGGGACAACACATAAAGCCAAAATTACGAAAGTCAAGGTCATATTTTGCATTATTTTCCCAGAACTTAACCTTGGTTAGGTAATCTATGTTAACTATTTGACTGCCTCATTTTCTTTGTTTGATACTTGGTTATATGTATTGTTGGCATTGATGGACATCACTGAATGACAAAAATGACAAAGGTCAAGGTCATATTTTGCTTATCTTCCCCAAACTTAACCTTGGTTAGGTAACTTAACCTCAGTTAACTTTAAGTGATTACCTCACTTTATGTCTTTGATACTTAGTCATGTGTATTGTTGGCATTGGTGGACATTGCTGAACAACAACAAATACCAAGGTCAAGGTCATGTTTTGCGTTATTTATCCTAAATATCAGTTTGGTTAGCTAATTTAAACTCGGTTAAGTTTTTCTGGTATCTTTAATTTCTTTTGTTTGATACTTGGTCATATGTATTGTTGGCATTTGTGGACTGAGTGACAAAAATTACCCAGGTCAAGGTGATAGTTTGCGTTATTTCCCCCAAACTTAACGTTGGTTAGGTAACAACCTCATTTAACTTTATGTGATTGCCTCACTTTATGTCTAATACTTTATCATATGTATTGTTGGCATTGGTGGACATCGCTGGACGACAAAAAATACCAAGGTCAAGTTCATATTTGGCATTGGTGGACTGAACGACAAAAATTACCCAGGTCAAGTAATATTTTGCGTTATTTCCCCCAAAAGTAACCTTCGTTAGGTAACAACCTCAGTTAACCTTGTGTGATTGCCTCACTTTATGTCTGATACTTTGTCATATGTATTGTTGGCATTGGTGGACATCGCTGGACAACACAAAATACCAAGATCAAGGTTATATTTTGCGTTTTTTCCCCCAAAACTACACCCTGGTTAAACCACTTAACCCCAGTAACTTAGCTTCTTTTATTTTTTGTTTGATACTTGGTCATATGAAGTGTTTTTGGTGGTCATCATTTAAGCACACATTTAGTAAAATATTTCATATGCCGTTTGCCGCTTTGGGCGAGACACACTCAGACCGAGGTCTTGTTAGATCTAACAAGATCATGTCGATCATGTCGATCACTGGCCGAAGGACGTCAATGACAGCTCGGACGAGTTTGAAACCTATGCCGAGTTCATATCGTCGCCATGTCCGGTTGAATGGTGTTTGGCAGAGTTGTGGCCCTTTAAAGGCTTTTTTCTGGATTAGTTCTCTTGAACCTCTCGTCGAATTTCAACAAAACTTGACAAGGATGATCAGTATCAAGCCAGTTGTGCATATCATCGGTGTGTTCCGGTTGAATGATATTTGGCAGAGTTATGGCCCTTTAAAGGTTTTAATACATAAGTGTCCAGACTAGTTCTACTAAACCCCTGGCCGAATTTCAACAAAACTTGGCAAGGATGATCAGTATCAAGCCTAGTTGTGCATATCATCGCTGTGTTCTGGTTGATTGATCTTTGGCAGTTATGGCCCTTTAAAGGTTTTAATGAACTTTGACCAGACCAGTCTCTTCTGAGTTCCTGGCCGTATTTCAACAAATCTTGGAGATGGGCGTCGGGTGATGAGTGCCAAGTCATCGCCGTGTTACGGTTGAATTTTATGACGAAATCCCTTGATATAAGAGCCATTTTAGCAAATCACTTTTCAGTTTATAATGGTTAATAATTTTATAGATTTCCACTAAGCCCATGTTATTGCGACGTTCTTCCAAACGCGGTAGATTTATTGTTTTGTCGTAACATAAGTCCAAGAAGTTTGTCTTTTTCACATTTATATGGTGCCAACCCATACTATCTATCTACGGATACTGCTACACCATCTTTCGAAGATTATGTGGAGGTTTCCTGGGAAGAACCAGTACTAAGCAGTGTGAATTAATTATCTTGCTCAAGAATAAACAACAAAACCTTAAAAAGTATCATCTTTTTACTCTGCCATTTTTATTTTACTATAGAACATAATAAAAACCGATCAACACAAATGTTATCACCTACTGAAAATAAGATAATAAAAAAATCTCAACAAGTTGGAAAATTATGAATTGTTTCTGCAGAACCAACTGGAGAATCTCTTCCTAGTTGTCCCTACCAAACATAAATGCGGTGGTACTGTTCTATCTTGCATTTATGCAATGACATATGTGGACATAGCTGTGAGAATCGTAGCTATTATGGTTTAATATTCTGTTCCTCCCATAGATAGGTATAGAATATTAAATCATAGAAGCTGTGATTTTCAGAGACAACATGGACAAAGATAGACCTACTCCGCCTCTGTTGAAAAAACAACAACAACGTTACCAGATATGCCTGAAGTGGGGTCATTGAAGATCGCAATAGTATTAACGACTATGTTTATCATGGATACATGAAGGGGTGACGCAAAAAGGGCTATACCACTATAGTTTGCATTAAGTTCGTTTCCATTGACCTGTCCGTTAAATAGTTGAAACAAGCACACGAGAAGTATATTAGTAAAATTCGTGGAATCTACGAAACAGAAGACGTACCAGGTAAGCCTTCCACATACTCTACTAGTCTAATACGATGCACTCCTTCCCGAACAATGCTAAACAAGACTCTTAATTAAGCGAATACATGGAAAAGCAGATACACTTCGCCGCATGCAATTCCAATTCGTCTTCACCCTAAATAAAATCTGGCATTTTAAATCGCTGATTGGTTCAGACAGCCTAAGCAATAGCTCCGTATCTTTCTGCATAAGTTGTGTCCAAGTCCAAGCATGGTATGTACAATTTTGAAAATTTCTTTATTATTACGAACCGTCTTCGCATTGGCTTCAATTATCATTCGGGTCTGGTCATTGCTATCAGGGACATTGAATTACTATTTGAGTACTTGATTTGGACAATAAAAACGCCAACGATACATGTACATTCTGACATTCAGTTTTATTCATTTTGATCATTTTGTTTGGTATTTATATATATTTTATATATATTTTACATATATTTTACATCACCGGTGAAACACACAATTTAAAACTACGTGTATATATACAAATGTGGTCCAATATTCTAAAGTAAAACAGCCTTCCTGACTATGTACAGTCCCCGAAAGAACAATCTAGCGACCAAACCACAAACGCCACCATTTTCTTTTTCATCTTTTACACCTTCCCCGCCGGCACTCTCCTTGTCAGCACATTGCGACACAGTGCTTTCACGACTGGACTGAGACGTCTGCTTCAAGTCCGTTGTATGGTGAATAATATCCATGGTAAAGTTCGCCCGGTGCAGCATTCGAAATGTCACCGTGCCCATGATGATGGGGATAACGATCTTTCCCGCCGGCACACCTGTCGCGGTAATTCCTTTATCTGTACATGGTGCTACAATGCATTTAGCACTGGAATTAGACTCCTCTAACAGGATATGGCCAATGATTTTATACTGGCCAGATGATATACCGGCCAGATGGTTTCGTATCATATTAGGGGCGTCGCCACTCTTGTATCTGAAATAAAAAAGTGTAGACTTGTGACGCGTTGACGTTTTGACGTTCTGATTGGCTAAATGCCATCGGGACGTCACAATATCCTTATTGGTTGCCAGGAAACGAACGACGTTAGGGTCTGCGTCTAGTGTTTCTGCCGTTATTTTAGGCATTTGTCTACATTTGTGGAGGGGGCGGGGGTGGGGGCGAGTGAGGTAACATAAGCATCTTCTTTTCCTTTTTTTTAAAGTGTGGGGCAGGTCTTAATTTAATATTAATTAAATAAACCTGCGCGTAGATATATTATTGCAAGATTGTGTGTGGATAGCAGATTCATGCGCGTTCTCTTTTAATGTTTAAATGATGTATTTGATTAACTTACATATTTTAAAGGTTATTGTTTTTAAATTGCAAAAATGGTATGTACACGTTTTTCTGTTTTATTTTTTTCAACTAACAATTAATTCCTCATTACAACGCCAGATACAATCATTGATACATACCTCAACACTCTATTATGTTGTTTAAGATTGATGGTTATGTCAGCCCTATGCAACATTTGAAACGTCACCACGCCAAAGAGTATGGGGATGACTGTCGACCCCGATGGCACATCTGTTGGGTGACCATCCGTAAATCGGACCACGACTTCAGCGCCGATCCCTTTTGATACGTCATAAAACACTGCTGTAAGCATCGTTGGATCTTGTTTGTGTAAATTCTGGAATAGTAACGTATTAATAAATGTAGAGGGTGTTTTTAAATGTATTTACTCTTTAGGCAGTGTTGTACACAGGTTTTATGTGAGTGTCTTAATATATAATTTATATTTTGAAATCCGTTTTTAAATCCGTTTTCTTAAAAAACATCCCTCTCCACCTCCACTCCACCAAGCGAACATGGTCTTACAGAGATCTGTTTCTTAATACTAAGTGGGCTATGCTATGCTATGCTATGCTATGCTATGCTATGCATGCTATGCTATGCTATGCTATGCTATGCTATGCTATGCTATGCTATGCTATGCTATGCTATTGGCCTAATATAATTTAAAAAAAAACTGTTTCTACGAAGACAGGAATCGAATAATTTAGGCGTATACTCTAGAGTGAAGACGTTATACTGTATTTTTGATGATAAATCGTTACTTTTTTAGAAAACGTAATTTACAAATAAAAAAAACAAGAACACAAAAAACGGTTAGGCTTACCAAAACAAAAACACGTCTGAACTGTTTGATTGTAAATCAGGTTGTCCGTAGCTACCACGCTGGTAACGTCATTTGACGTCGTCACGTGATTATATGTAACACGCTTACTGACTGGACGTGTCTAAATAAAAACGCGTTCCTTCATTATCGATCGAGGAAGTGCACACTGACACTTAAATAGCGGCTGCGCTAGTTTTCATTCTTACTGACTGGACTCGTCTAAATAAAAACGCGTTCCTTCGTTTAATAGCTATCGAGGAAGTTCACACTGGCACTTAAATAGCGGCTGCGCTAGTTTTCATTCTTACGGATGTCGGGAGGTGTACAGTACTGGTTCTACCCAGGAAAAGATGGTAGTCTGTCTCCACCACAAAAAAATCGACTGTCATCTATAACCAAATACAATCAAGAGTCGAAGATGAGCAAGACTAATTTTCATCAATAGAAGGTGGTGCCGTGTATTAATTATGTGATAAGTGAGTTGGGGAACCCCACCGGGTTCGGGTATTTTTACTAAAGGTGTCAGACCGGTAAAAATTAGCCCATTGAACAAAATAGGCTATTTTTGGACATCAGTCACAAGTTCCACAACATTCGTTTGCTTAAATACACTTTAATTCTGTGAATTAAACACATTTGGCTCGCAAACGGTCCAATATCTGGAATAAAACACCGATTCAGTTTTTCAACATTTCACGTCTTTCGTTCTTGAAATAAACATCTGTCAAAATCACATCTCCACCTACCCTCTGTGCTCATACTCTCCAAGGAAATAGTCCTGACAAACACAGTAAAATACATACTATTCATGACAACAGACATACTACTTTAACATCAGGTTAGATTTAACAATGAAATAAAAACTAATCTTGGAAAAAACACATGCAAACCAGAAACTTTGGATTTTTTCAAGGAACTATTTTAGCACCTTATGACCCGGAAGTACTTCCTGACTGGTTTGACACCTAAAGCGAGGCTATGGAAAGAAAGAAAACGTATCATCTACCGGTGGTCTTAATCTTTGTGAGCTTATCGGATACTACATAGTGCAAATCATAAACTTCTCAGCAAAATACTAATCATAACTATGTGTTTGTTATTGCTAGAATTCATTTTAAATAGGCTGTAAAAGTTAAGCACCTGCCATGCAATAACCTAGTTGTCTACTACCGGTGTAATAGTGGAAATATATCTGAAGCATTATTGTCCATCATCAGTCGTGGTTTGAGCTGTCAAGATACAATTTGGGGATAAAAAACACAAAATAAGATAATATTAAGTTTGAAAGGATTTTTTTTTTTTTTTTTAAATCTTTCTATCTATTTTACCCCCATTTTTTTTTCTTCTCCATCTATTAACATTTTACGAAATAAACATATTTAATTCATTTTTTTCTAATATATTTTGCATGAGACTGTGGTCATACTGTCTCTTCCTTTTCTGTCCGAATATCGGATAACACCGGTAGGTGATATACACCGGTAGTAGATATACGAAGGATAAACATCAGCAACATTCTTACCGGCGAAGTGATGTTTTGCATCAACTTTTTCTTGTTATAGGCAGTGCAATGGTATAAAATGGCCGATGTGTAGTGTTTTCATTGATAGAGGCATCTGCCTATAGTAGCACATGTGAGGTCTAACGTTCTAAAGTGCCGTGTGGTCTACACAAAATGAAAATATTAAAACGACCTCTCCTCTAAGACAAAATCGCAGACGCGGCCGGGATGGTAAAGACGCTGCGTTTGCAATCTTTTCGCCTCTCACCGTTTGAATCCCACTGGGAGCTCGACTTGTGTCGATTCTTACAGAATGGAGGGAGGTATACAGTACTGGTTCTACCCAGGAAAAAGTGGGTGGCCTGCCTTTACCATGTGCACTTAAAAACCTTCATGTATAGTCTAAAATATGCTGAAAATTATATAAAACATCATTAACCCACCTACTCGACCGACCGACCGACCGATCAATCAATCAATCAATCAATCAATCAATCAATCAATCAATCAATCAATCAATCAATCAATCAATCAATCAATCAATCAATCAATCAATCAATCAATCAATCAATCAATCAATCAATCAATCAATCAATCAATCAATCAATCTACCACCCAACCAATCAACAAGATATTTGCTGCCTATAACGGGTATATTTACTTCCAGATTTGTATTTGCCAAATTGCCGGTCATCAAATATATGTGTAACATAATTATCCAAAACCAGAAGGAAAATAGGGACAGGTCCAAACATTTGGGCATATTCTAATTAAATACCGTGTGCAATCCAGGAACGGGATGTTATCAAGTACATTCGAATTTGCTTTAAATGCTTAAAGCTGTACAGTCCCTATTTTAACTGGTAATAACTCATGAATATGAATGAGTTACGTGTGAAGTAGTTTCAAATCGATGAACACCCCAAAAGTCGGTATATAAGCAGAAATCGATGCGTAAAATTTCACATTTTTATTTAGCCTCCGTACAGGTAACATCAATAAATATACGGCTCCAGAATATATGTGATAACAAAACAGTTGCCCGGAACAGGATTTGAACCACAGCTTTGCACTTGTAAATGTTGAAAGATGTACGCTGAACCACTAGACCACTGCTATTTATTGGTATGCTGTAGCATTTTTAACACTAAATAGGCATTACGTAATAACAAGCGCGCGCACACAAACTCATCAAGCTAAATAACAAGTCGAGATATGGTTGTTTTGAGGCGAAGTATTATTTTCATATTGATTACGTACAGTATTACACCAGGCAATGTTAATTTACACGTGTGACAATATGGACTACATATTGACTGATCCATCTTTAGTTGCGTTCAAATATGTTAAGTTATTTTGCCTCATAATAAATTATAGTTAGTATACTATTTTCTCATGCATCGCTGTAGTTCAGTGGATAGAGCACCGGATTTGAAATCAAAAGGTCGTGTGTTCGAGCCCCGAAAGAAGCTAACCTTTTTTTTTTTGTAAAAATTATTGTTACCTGTGTATAGGTACGATGTGCACTGGTCGATGTATATACAGTAAATGATTTCTTGCGCTATATTTGCTCGCTTAAATACCCGATTTCGACATGAGCTGGTGAACATGAAGTTACAAATAAAGACACGCCTACAAAGAAGAAATCGATTGATATAGGGACTCTGTAGCTTTAAGCGAGTCTGATATATTGGGATATATCGACATCTGAAACACATCATAAACGTGCTAATAATCCGAAATGATACAGACGAAGATGTTGTATATTTTAATGAAAATTAATTTCAAATTATTTTGAGATAAGCCATGCCAATATTGTTTACGGTATCATACAGCTTAAACATGACGCATTTGTCGGCTTGATAAACGGTTAAATTAAATTTTCATACTGTTACTTTCATACATTGGAAACGTAAACTAAGATTCCAGTATTAAAACACTTTCCCATAAAACATTTTAAATGGGATTTTTTTTTCTCAAAGATTTACTTATATACAACTGCTAAAAATATGAACCCCATATGAATTAATCTTTATGATATTAAACAAAACACGCCGAGTTGTCGAGTTTCATAGACCAAGCATTTTCAAAAATAATAATTAAAACGACGGTAACACGCAGCTAAATATAATGCATGTGAACATTTCGTATGAAACTGAACCACATTATGTACATTACAATAGTTTTCATTTGTATTTGAATTGAGACAAATTACTCTTCCAGATCGACTCAAATTACTTTTATCACAACATCCCTTTTGATATAAGTGCCATTTTAGCAAATCACTTTTCAGTTTATAATGGTTATTAATAATTTTATAGATTTCCACCAAGTCCATGTTATTGCGACATTCTTCCAAACGCGGTAGATTTAGGAAATAGAACATCGTTTACTGTGAATTATCGTTTAGTATAGCACGGTTTGGAGTTCAATTGTAAACATTAATTTCAAATTATTGTTTACAATTGAACGACAAACCGTGATATATTACAAGATAATTCACCGTAAACGATGTTCTATTTCTATTCTAATACCCCTAACATGTGAAAATAACGCACACATCTGAAATCTTTCTCATTGCTTTGCTTACTCTCCTAACGTTGCATACGTTACAATGCGTAATGCGCAATGCGCAATGCTTCTCCTAACGTTGCAAAAAATACAGTGCTTTATCGTTCAATATAACGAGATATTTTAAACTCGGCTATATAGTGCGGGTGTATTAGAATTATTGTTTTGTCGTAACATAAGTCCAAGCATCGTTTCTGAACCTTTTCAAGTTTGTCTTTTTCACATTTATAATGTGGGGTATAAATTATGCTCCGTGCTCAAGCAAGGTCCTAATAATTGTATACAACGTTCAAACTTTTCTCTTATTTAAGTCTGAGAAACATCGTTTAATCATTCCTGATCTTGTGTTACTTTTGGATACAATTGCTTATATGTGATATTTGGGAGACAGATCATTAGAGATAATGATTTCAAAGTCTTTCTGCTGATCTGCTACATCAAGATCAACCCGATTCAAAGAGTAAATATATTCAGTAGAATGCCTTATTCGTAGTACCACACATTTCTTAGAATTAAATTTAACTGGCCTAAACTGTAAGGTTTTTGTTTTTTGTCTCCTCGTCAAAAATGGCTCAGGCCCGGAGGTTCAAAATGTTTATATAGAAGTTTCACTTATTTTACATAGACATAACGTATATATTACATTTTTTATTCTAAACTTGCAACTTCGGTCATTTATGAAATTCTAAGGTTAACATATACATATTAGTCAAAGCTTGAACAGTCTTCTATGTAATCACAAGGGCTCTCGTATCCTTTGCTAATGACAACTGCATGATTGGCAAAACCTTTGAGAAATCCTGTCACACGTGTTTGTTTTTATTTTAAGTAGTATCGGCAACCGATTCCCTCAGTAGAGTACTTTGCAACATGTAACAGAAGGATAAAGTACCCGAACACGACATTAGACCCCTAACATAGTTCCTGTAACATTGCTTTTAGTGAACAGAGAGCACCAGTTGTGTAAAGCATGCATGTCTGGTGTGGATACCACCTTTAAAACCGTCTACTATGGTGCCAACCCATACTATTCTACTGATACTGCAACACCATCTTTCGAAGAATATGTGCAGGTTTCCTGGGTAGAATCGTTACTAAGCAATACGGATTAATTATCTTGCTCAAGGGTAAATAGCATGGCCACGGCGAGAATCGAACCCACAATTGTTCATCTGAAGTCCGGCGCTCTACCACTGGACCACGCCATACGTCAGCTAACAGGTCTCCAACTGGACATGCATCAAGAGCATTAGACTGATGGTTCATATGTAGTCTTGATTCGCGAGGTAATGCATGCAGAACCAACTGTAAAACCTCTTCCTAGTTTTCCACTTTGACCACCCAAACATAAAAAATGCGGTGTCGTTGTTCTACCTTGCATTTATGCAATGACATATGTGGACATAGCAGTGAGAATTATAGCTCGGATGGATATTCTGTTCCTCCCATAGATAGGTATAGAATATTAAATCATAAAAGCTGTGATTTTCGGAGATAACATGGACAAAGATAGACCTACCCCGCCTCGGTTGAAAAAACAACAACAACGTTACCAGACATGTCTGAAGTGGGGTCTTTGAAGATCGCAATACAGTAGTACTAACGGCTATGTTTATCATGGATACCTGAAAGGGTGACGCAAAAGGGGCTATATACCAATAGAGTTTACATTTAGTTCGTTTCCATTGACCTGTCCGTTAAATAGTTAACTGAAACAAGTACAGGAGAAGTATATTAGTGAAATTCTTGGAATCTATGAAACAGAAGACGAACCAGGTAAGCCTTCCACATACGCTACTGACACCGGCGAAGCTACTATTAGGCGATATAGGCCCGGGCCTATACATCAATTTGAAAAATAAAGAAAATGGAATAAAGACTGAAGCCAGAAGGAGTGAAGGGTTAAGGGTCAACATTTGTTTCTTATTTCATTTTACAGTGTAGGTAATACAACTTTGTTAAAGGTTAATTCTCAAAATTGTCAAAATTGTATTGCTGCAAATACCACACAAGTGCTCTGTCACGCCAAAACGCATAGTTAAGTTTAAAAAAAAAGACGTGGTGGCATTGTCCCGGACCCGCTAGTTTATCGGGCCTGAAGTCTCACTTGATGCATTCCTTCCCGAACAATGCTAAAGAAGACTCATAATCGAATAGAATAGAACCACTCAAAATAGAAAGTAAACTCTCTACAGAAAACACGGAAAAGCAGGTATACTTCGCATGCAATTGCAATTTCCGCTGGCCGTCTTCGCATTGGCTTCAATTATCATTCGGGTCTGGTCATTGCTATCAGGGACATTGAATTACTATTTGAGTACTTGATTTGGACAATAAAAACGCCAACGATACATGTACATTCTGACATTCAGTTTTATTGATTTTGATCATTTTGTTTTGTATTTATATATATTTTGTATACATTTTACATCACTAATGAAACACACAATTTAAAACTACGTGTATAGATATACACAAATGTGGTACAACAACGTCCAATATTCTAAAGTAAAACAGCCTTCCTGATTATGTGCAGTCCCCGAAAGAACAATCTAGCGACCAAACCACAAACGCCACCATCTTCTTTTTCATCTTTTACTCCATCACCGTCGGCACTCTCCTTGACAGCACATTGCGGCACAGTGCTTTCTCGACTGGACTGAGACGACTGCTTCAAGTCCCTTGTATGGTGATAAATATCCATGGTAAAGTTCGCCCGGTGCAGCATTCGAAATGTCACAGTACCCATGATTATGGGGATAACGGTCTTCCCCGCCTGCACATCTGTCGCGATAATTTCTTTATCGGAACATGGTGCTGCAATGCATTTAGCACTGAAATTAGACTCCTCTAACAGGATATGGCCGATGATTTTATACTGGCTAGATGCTATACCGACGAGATGGTTTCGTATCATATTGGGGGCGTCTCCACTCTTGTATCTGAAATAAAAAGTGTCGACTTGTAGACGAGTTGACACGTTGACGTTCTGATTGGCTAATGCCATCGGGACGTCACAATATCCTTATTAGTTGCCAGGAAACGAACGACGTTAGAGTCTGCGTCTAGCGTTTCTTACGTTATGTTAGGCATTTGCCTAAATTGCCTGGAGAGGTTGGGGGTGGGGGCAGGTTGGGGGTGGGGGCGAGTGAGGTAATATGCAAAGCACATTATTTTCTTTTTCTTTTTTTAAAGTGTGGGGCAGGTCTTAATTTAATGTGTTAATGAAATAAACCTGCGCGTAAATATATTGTTGCAACATTGTGTATGAAGATGTTCATGCGCGTGCTCTTTTAATGTTTAAATGATTTATTTGATTAACTTACATATTTTAAAGGTTATTGTTTTTAAATTGCAAAAATGGTATCTACACGTTTTTCTGTTTTATTTTTTCAACTAACAATTAATTCCTCATTACAACGCCAGATAAAATCATTGATACATACCTCAACACTCTATTTTGCTGTCTAAGATTCATGGTTATGTCAGCCCGGTGTAACATTTTAAACGTCACCACGCCAAAGAGTATTGGGATGACTGTCGACCCCGGCGGCACATCTGTTGGGTGATCATCCATAAATCGGACCACGACTTCAGCGCCGATCCCTTTTGATACGTCATAAAACACTGCTGTAAGCATCGTTGGATCTTGTTTGTGTAAATTCTGGAATAGTAATGTATTAACAAATGTAGAGAGTGTTTTTAAATGTATTTACTATTTAGGCAGGTTCTTAATATATAATTTATATTTTGAAATTAGTTTTTAACCATAACTTGTTTATTAAAAAACACCCCTCTCCACTTCCACTGTAATATAATATTTAAAAAAATGTTTCTACGAAGACAAGAATCGAAAAAGATAGGCGTATACTCTAGATTTTTTGATGATAAATCGTTACCTTTTTAAAAAATTAATAAACAACAACACAAACAACGATTAGGCTTACCAAAACAAAAACACATCTGAACTGTTTGATTGTAAATCAGGTTGTCCGTAGATACCACGCTGTTAACGTCATTTGACGTGGTCACGTGATTATATGTAACACGCTTACTGATTGGTCAATAAAAACGCGTTCCTTCATTATCAATCGAGGAAGTGCACATTGACACTTAAATAGCGGCTGCGCTAGTTTTCATTCTTAAGGACTGGACTCGTCTAAATAAAAACGCGTTCCTTCATTTAATAGCTAATGAGGAAGTGCACACTGACACTTAAATAGCGACTGCGCTAGTTTTCATTCTTACGGCTGGCGGGAGGTGTACATTAGGCTACTGGTTCTACCCAGGAAAATTTGGTGGTTTGCTTCCACCACAAAAAATCGACCGTCATATATAACCGTACATGTGGTGAAAATGACGTAAAACACCATACATACAAACAGAACAAACAGAGTTTTCAGTCTTTGTTGTTAAATTGGGTGTAATTATTCGCAGGTGGAAATTGGGTGTAATTATTCGCTGGTGGAAACCGGCGAGTATATTTGACTGATGTTTACGATTACTGAAAGGAGAAGTAATTAATGGGAGCAATTTCAGTTTGTGAAGTACCTTTGAAGTACTATTTTAACAAATATCCTGATATGCTGTTGACATTATATATTAAAACAAGAGTTTCTTTAAACTGTATGTGCATGAATTTACTCTTTAGGTAAACGTTGTTTGTATGCAGTGTGTATGTTGAGTGTATAAATAAGGATTATGCTGAAATTAGTGTTTAAAACACGGCCCGATATTTCACTGAATTTAACGGAGGATGTATTTCCCGCGTTTTATTAGATTTGAATTTATACAGTTTTTTATGTAAAATATACGATACACTGACACATATAAATATATAATTTATATAAAATGTAAATGTTCATCCATAAAACGTGGGGCCGTCTATTAAACGAATGAATCAGTGAGTTGGAGAACGTTTTTAAATGGAAATTTAGAGTGCGCTACTTGATTTTCGCACTTAATTTCTTTTTTGTTTAGGCACAAATTTAATTTACTTATGCAATTAATACAAGTTTGATAGTTATAGAAAATAATAGATTAGCAGAGTAATTCGATTAGAAGACTTGCTTTAATTTTACCACAACTGTGTTTTTTTATGAAAGTGCTCTTACTTTTATACACAGATGCGTACTAAATGCAAAGTCAACTTTACTGAGAAGTTTATAATTTGCACTATGTAGTATATGATGGTTTGAGCTGTCAAATACAAATTATGGACACATCTGGGGATAAAAATACAACAAATATTTTTTTAATCTTTCTCTCTATTTTTCTTCTTTTTTTTTCTTCTTTTTTCCCCAACTATTAACTTTACGAAATAAAAATGTTTAATTCATTTTTGTTAATATTTTTTAGATGGGACTGGGGTTATACTGTCTCTTCCTTTTTTGTCCGAATAACGGATATCACCGGTAGATGATATACACCGGTAGTTGATATAGGAAGGATAAACATCTCACTTCCGGTTCCGGTTTTTCACTTCCGGTTCCGGTTTCTATCAAGAAGGATGTCTTTAAAATAACTCTCGAAATCGTCGAATATATCTACGCAGAATCCAACCATCTTTACTCTAAAGCATCTAGAATATATTCATCATCGATCAACAAACATTCAGGATGGCATCTACCTGTTCATTTTTGTCAAAATAGCGAACTGTTTGTTTTTTTGAACTTTTGATCGGGTGTGTCGACCATTTTTCAATATTGGATGACTGTTTACTTGTTCCTCTTCTAATGCATTCATTACATCTGTTATCAATGGATGAAACTGTGCTAGTGTCTTAGTCGGTATTTAATGTACTAATCAAAAAAGACATTTCATATTTCAAATCGGAACCGGAAGTCAATTACCAGAAAATTTAAAAGACTATCAAAATGGGCCTACGAAAGTAGGTCTCGAATTTGTACGATAACTGTGCACTATAGTTCAGTGGCGTACCACCAGACTGGGAAAACATTTCCAAAAGGGCCCAAAAAACCAACGGTTTGAACTGGCCTCGAAGACAGTGTAAACAGTGTAAACAGTGTAAACAGTGTAAACATCCTTACGAGCGAACTGATGCTTTGCGTGGCCGGTAAAGACGCTGCGTTTGAAACCTTCTCGTCTGTCACCGTTCGAATCCCACTGGGAGCTCGACCTGTGAGATAGTGTCGATTCTTACAGACTGAGGGAGGTATACAGTACTGGTTCTACCCAGGAGAAAGTGGCTGGTCTGCCCCCACCACTTAAAAATCGACCTTCATGTATAGTCTAAAGTATGCTGAAAATGACGTAAAACATCATTGACCGACCGACCGACCAGATATTTGCTCCCTATAACGGTTATATGTACTTTCAAATTTGTATTTGCCAAATTGCCGGTTTTTCGGATGCGTGCCATCAAATATATGTGTAAGATAATTATCCAGAATCGGAAGGAAAATAAGTCAGGTCAAAATAGTTTAACTTATTTTAATTAAATACCATGTGCGATACATGGACGGGATGTTATCAAGTACATTGGAATTTGCTTTAAAGGCTTAAGCGAGTCTGATATATTGTGATATATCGACATCTGAAACACATCATAAACGTGCTAATAATCCGAAATGATACAGACGAAGATGTTGTATATTCTAATGAAAATTAATTTCAAATTATTTTGAGATAAGCCATGCCAATATTGTATACGGTATACAGCTTAAACATGACGCATCTGTATGTTTTCGAAACGAGATGGTGTAGAAACTGCTGATTATTTGTTCGATTTAGACACAGAGTAGCCTTTAATTTGTGACACAGTGTAGAAACAAGTTATTTTTTGGACATGGCGTAGAAACATGTTCACAATGGGATACGTAATGAAGAACGCTTCATATTAAAGAAAGCTTCATTGCTATTGGTTTGCATGTATTGTCATGGTTAAGCGTTGTTCGTCCCTTTACCTTCATTGTATGGGCCATACACGTTTCATAATGATCATCCTTAAAAAGCCCATATCAATACATTGTGAAATATATGAGCATTTCCCGCGACCTAAAATCCAATCAAACAAACGTATCCAATCAATTGCTTTTCCCCCACAACCACACTTTTGAATCGAAACAAAACAGAAAACGATTTTCAGTCGCGATAATGAGTTCTTTTATTTGGAAACTACATATTATAACTTAGTTCAATTCAATTCAAATTCAATTTTTATTAAAGCATAAACATTTTACAATGTCCATCGCCATCAGCACTGAGGCGGTAATACATACAAGACATACTAAATACAAATACACACATATATTAAAACATGTTCTGGAGAAGAGCATGAGAAATATTTAGGTATGAGTAAACAAATTTAAGGATAAACACGTATATATTATTGAAAGTAATTATAGAAAACAAGTTGTTCACACCACTGGTATGGCTCTCAACACTATTAAACATTATGTATAGTACATGATCCACCTATGACCTATATAGATAATCTACAGTGTGATTGCACGAGCTTCACGAATATCAATACCATAACACATATTTGCATTGTAAACATAAGGCATTATGAAAGTTGGGTTGTTGGTCACTACATTATTATAACAGTTATACAATACAATATAATAGTAATAATAATAATAAAACACTTACAAAAACTGCACCTGCGCATTCTTTTTAAAAGTATATATTTATTCGGTTGCAATTAAGCTCTCACGTTTGGTATTCGCAAGACTAATATATTTGGCTAGCCTATTCAATAATTTAGAATTATCCGAAGATAACAACGATTTAAACTTTTGTAAACTAGGCCAGCTACAGTAGTATCTAGGTAAACATTCTATTCTTATTTCTCTATAACACGGACAAGCTAAAGTAAAGTGATATTCATCTTCAACAACATTTATATTGCAAAAAGTACACTTTCTTTGATCCCTCTCTATATTTCTAAATCTACCCTCTTCAATAGTCAATTTATGAGCTGAACATCTTAATCTAGTTAGTGCTATCATGTGCTTATTATTTTGGACACAATTAATATATTTTTCACATCCAAAGTTTGTTTTAGTATATTTATAAGTAGATAGTTTGGGGGAAGAAGTTAAGGTGGCAAACCATTCCTGCAAATGTTGATCATAGAGCCTTTCTATGATATGAGTTAGTTGTAGCTTTGTAATATTTTCGTTATTCCATAAAAAAACTGAATGCTTAGTTTGTGGGTGAAAATTTAAAATTGTTTGATTGTTTTAGATCGCGGGAAATGCTCGTATACTTTTACAATATATTGGTGCTGGATATTTATAAGTGAAGGAAGTTCAATTTGAAACATGTATGGCCCATATAATTTAGGTAAAGAGACAAACAAAGCTTAACCATAACAATCAATGAAAAACATAGCAATGACGCTTTCTTTTATTACGAAGCATTTTTCATTATTTATCCCATTGTTAACTACATGTATCTACACCGTGTCCAAAAATAAAATGAACATGTGTCTACACTGTGTCCAAATTGAAGTGCAATCTGTGTCTAAATGGTTAAAATTCGCAGTTTCTACACCATCTCTCTCGTAAACCTACAGATAGCTACACTGTGACGTTGTTGATATTTTAAACGATTCAAATGGTTTTAACTTTACGTGCTCCGGACGAATTACGAGACGGAGAGAGAAATCACCAAACAACATAGCCGCCGATACGATCGGGAAAACATAAAATTACACACAAAAACCACATTAATGCTCTGACTGGTCTAAACTCCCCATCCAGTTCATGCGCAATTCTTGATCATATATTACGGGGGAAAGAATGACGATATGTTCTCACTTCTTTATATTTGGGTAAGGTGAAACATACGGACAGAGAGCAATCCTATAGGCTCCACTCCAAGAGATAAAATGCTTTGGCTGACGATTACAATGCATTTATTGAAGCTCATTCGACTTTAAAAAATAGTTGTAAATGGAACAAAGCCTAACCCGTTTTATAATAATATTGATATACGCATTTATTTTATGGATTTATAAAAGCGTTTGCTTATGTCTTGAGAGAATTGAATTGAATCCAGATGTTTTAGTCGCACCAACAGCTAAGGTCATATGGCGACTTTACAGATTCCATTGGTGGAGGAAACTCCCAGGTGCCCCTTCGGGCAATTTTCGTGCACGGGTAGAACCACCGACGTTCCACAAGGCAGCTGGATAGCTTCCTCACGTAAAGATTCCTGGTCACACAAGGGCTCGAACCTACATCAGTGAGGGGCAAGGAATTCAAGTCACAGACTTTCTTTTGGCGGTGGCATTATCAAAATTCTCTTTTTGATCGCTGCCATATGGCCGTCAGCGAATCCTTCATTTCAGTGAAATCAAATGTAATGACATTTAAGAATTTTGTAATTAGTAAATTTTGTTTAAGCCTATTGGGGCTTCGTAAAGGGTATCAGGCTTTTGGGCCATGCCCTCGTTTGTTTAAACAAATTGGGGCTTCTTTAAGGGTATCAGACTTTTGGGCCGGTCATCTTTTGTGAAAAAAAATAAGGGCTGCCATGATATATATATACGTCTGCCGGCAGTCCGCTATTTGGAGCCGCGCCCAAACAAAATGAATAAATGGAAACATTTTCTTATGTGTTAGTCAAGTTTGTGCCTTCCTAATAACTCGGCCACGGAAAATGTATTATTCAAATTGAGAAGATTCAGACTGTTAAGGATTTAAAATTTTATTTTTATTCTGATTGCAAAAAAGAAAAACTTAGTGGTATTGTTTTGTTTCGTATTATAGACCGTTTTAATTTTTTAGCTACGCTTCTTTCGAAATGTATCATAGTTTTACTTTTGTTCGAAATGTTTTCATAGTTAATTCATAATTTAAACCACGGTGTCTATTTCAATTTGTTTGATGAAATCCGTTGACGGGATAACCACGTCTCTGATTAGATAATGTACACCTAATCAATAATGTATAATTCTGATTAAATAGACGCACGGATCGCATTTTGTGTCGGTGCGCGGAAATGAGTTAAGCAGTCAAGCGAACATGTACACTAATAGGACATTCATTTAATATACGGTCACATGGAGACGTTTGCTTATGCCGTGTTTTATGGCAGTTGTGCTATTACAGTTTCGATTTTGAAAATGAAATTGCCTCAATATATTTTTTTTCGAACTAGCCTTGTCTCATTGGAGTAGAGCAAACGGGCGACGGGTAACTGTAGGTAAGCTATTTCAAATAAGTTTATAATAAACTTTATTTTATGCTTTCCAGTGATTTATATAATTGTCTCAGTGAAAAAAAGATATATCAATTTCACTGTTTTTTAAACAACTTTTTCTATAGTGATTATCTCCCTTCAAAAATGTTGAAATTCTTGATTAACCAAACCATATAATAATGACTAAGTATTGCAACTCAGTTTGGACATATTTCCGTTACTGTATGCATTGATATACTACAATTCATTTTCAATGTATATCACATATCTTTGTAAATATTGTATAATATATATTGTTGAGGACCTCACGGAAGATTGACTAGTTTCAAATGAGTTCTCTCGTTAAATAAAGTCTTTATTATTATTATTATTATTATTATAAGTATTACCTCAGTTAGCTGATAGTTGTATGTTTGCCGTGATAACTTTATGTTTCATAGATTTTTGTATAAACTTTGATGTTTATTTCACGGAAAATATTTTTTACTGAAATAAACAATTTCAGAACTATTTTTGTCGTGTATTATCTAGTGATTTGTAGTGAAATGGTTATAAATTCGGGCTACCAGTGAATAATACAAATGTGAAATATTTATCCAGCATTATTTTGACTTTAAACCTGCTTGCATATAGTTCAATACAATTTTGAGTTTTTCATTTTTTCGTCTTATTCAACCATAGGTTTGAATATATTATTGTTGCATTATAATTAACAGTTAATACTATGGAAAAAAAACAATTTGCTTTACGACATTCTTATAATTAATGTTATTGATCGGACACATGCAAGTTATGTAGAAAAAACTAACGGGACGCCGTAAGTTTTTAAAAAAAACAACACAATAAGATTGCCGTGTGTCCCTTTAATGTAAATCGTAATTTTAAAATGAAGCTTTTACATGTTTGTAACCGTTATTCTAGATGAAGAGAAGATACCCGACACAAGATATACGACAGAACAGACGACCATTTGTAGGAACCTCAAACGTGAAAAATGTCACAAATGTAAAAACGGTTACAAATGTAAAAAAAAGAGTCACATATGTAAAAACATACGACAAATGTAACACGTTTGGTGACATGTGTTAAAAAAAAATAAAAGTGACAAAAGTGAGAAAAAAAAGTTAACAAATGTAAAAAAAAAAAAAGTTACATAAGTTATGTAAAAAAAAAAAGAACACAAATGTAAAAATACATTTTTAAACGTTCATATTTTTTAGCCCTGTTGGTCAAAGGTCATGACCACGACGTAATGCGGCGTCCGTCCGTCCGTCCGTCTTACCGTCCGTCCGCCCGTAAAATTTTGTCCGTGGCGAATTTTCCTCAGACACCGCTTGGCCAATTTTGACGAAGCAACACATGGATAATAATTAAATGACTTGCTCTTTAGATTTGCTAGCATTAGGTCCAAGATGGCCGCCATTACCATATATTATCAAAACCTTAAACAGTCTTCTTCTAAAGAACCAGTGGACAGATTTCGACAATTTTTCTTTTAAAATGATCGCCAACGCCTAGCCTATCAGATCTCTTCAAATAAACTCCCTCGGATAAAACATGATCGTGCCCCGGGCGTCCAAAATTTGTATATTGAGATTTTACATGTTTTTCGAAGACTTATATGGGGAAAAAACATTAAAACCCCTTCTTCTCTGAAACTACAAGAGCCAGAGGTTTAATATGTTGCATTAACTATAAGCGTATGGTCCTCTAACCAAGCCTGTTCAAATGGTGATACTGAGGTCACATTTAGCCACGCCCCAGAGGTCACATCTTTTACATAGACTTAGATTATCAGCTGATAATGAACACGACACAATAATTCAAGATTACGTTTATTAGCAAACTAACTTTAAAGCACGAATGTGATATTGATCAAGTGCTAATGCACATCTGTTGTTGGACACTGCAAATGTTTCCATTAATGGTAATTGATCCTTATTATCACACTTACAGAGGACATTGCCTATTCAATTTGGATTAAATTATTAAATGAGGCTCTACCTATACACATGCTATTTTAATATATTAAAGTGACTGGATGTCATCTGGAAAAAGCATAGGCAAAAATACACATACGACTAAAACCATGTGATTCAGTTTTATATTCAATGGACATAAGTATGCACTACATTAGGACATATTTCTGTGTTGTTTTAGTCAATTCTTACAAATATATATTTCTTATGTGCCCCCTCCCACCCCCAGCCCCCGCCTTTTCCTCCTTTTTCCATCTTCAAGTTACCACCCATTTCCACCCCAAACCTGATTTTTTTTTTACATATTTCTGTGTTATTTGTGTTTATCAATTCTTCACCTATAGCTATGTAGCGCCCCAGCCCCCACCCATCATCACCAACACCGCAATTTTTCATGAACGGGCGGGCATCTGGGTAGAACCACCGACATTCCGCAAGCCAGCTGGATAGCTTCCTTCCATAGAGATTCCTAGGCCCCTGAGGGATCGAACCTACAGCGAGTGGACTCTAACCAACCACTCTGAAACGGACGTCCCGAATAAATTATAAAAAGGCGCACATAATTAAATTCCAGTTGGCAGCAGTACGTTGTTACTATGTGAACATTTGGAAAGCTGTTGAATGGAATGGCTGGCCGTAGGGTGGTGTTTGTACTCTGTTCGAAGTCTTTGGTAAAAGAGGGACTGTCAGGATTCCAGTGTATACTCAGTTGTTGAACCCTCTGTAACCAATGCGGCGTCCCTGGTCGTAGATTATTTTAAAGCAGTTGAAGCTGCCCTTTGATAATTTAAAGGGCTCTACAAAGTTTTAATATTGTAGGGAAAATAGTTTCAAGAATGACATCCGATAAATATGTTTTCATGATCAGGTCAGAGTGACCTTGACATTTGACCTACTACCATGAACGCAATAGGGTAGTTGTTGCAAAAAATGGATACTACATGTATTTGTATGTTTCAAGATTGAAGGTATAATAGTAAATAAATTACAGCGCAATAGACGTTTTTGGGGTGATTGGGTTAGTGTGACCTTAACCTTTTTGACCTACTGACCCTAAAATTAATATTTTAACACGGGTATTATTTCTGTAAGTTTCAAGATGGCCTTATTCTTACAATTTACAGGTTGGAGAATGTTTCTCAGATTCGGCAATTGTCAGTTCCAAGTGTCCTTGGTGACCTACTGAACCCCAAAACAATAGGCTTCCTCCTCTCACAACGGACAATGCACACTTTTACTACCCTTAAGGCCAGATTGTATACTTTTGAAGTTGTCATGTGGAATGTTTATGTGCATATAAGGTCATGGTGACCATGACATTTGTCTTTCAATCCCCAAAAGCAAAAGGGTTCCTTCCCTTACCAAAGGCAATTTGCCTATAAAGATACATGAGTTACATGAGGTGTTATACTCCTGGAGTTATCACTTGGAATATGTATACCCCTATGAGGTTATTGTGACCTTGACCTTTAACCTAGTGAACTCAAAATCAACAGAGATCCTCCTCTGACCAAGGGCAATGTATCTATAAGTTTTAAGATTAGTGTCGTGTTTTTGAAGTTATCACGTGGAATAAATATAGCCACATGAGGTCATAGCGGCCTTCACCTTTAACCTACTGACCCAAAACACAATAAGTTCCACTTCTCATCAAGGACTATGTACCTAAGAAGTTTCATGAGTGTTATGGTTTCAGTTATAGCTTGGAATGCATATTTCCATACAAGGTTATGGTAACCTTGACCTTTGACTGCCTAGACCCCAAATCAAGTGTTCCTACTCTCACCTAGGGACATATACATGAAGTTTCTTGATGGTGGCTTTTGAAATCATGCTACATAATTCATATTTCCATAGAAGCATGGTGACCTTGTCCTTCAACCATCCAAAACAATGAGGTTCTTTCTTTCTACAAGCGCAATGCACCTGTTTGGGTGTTATAGTTTCAAAATTGTCGCCTGGAATGAGTAATTGTTTATGGATGAACCCATATCATTCGCGTATAAAAAAAGTACAAGAAAGACAACTACCATCAGTGTATTTTCAGACGGTAGAATAGCCATTTCTACTGAGACATAGTGAAAGCGTGGGCTCCTCATTGAAAAGTTAAATTGATTCTAAAATAGATAATATTTTTTTCAACAGTTTTATCAGTTTTATGTACATGTCATCATAACTTCTACCAGGAACCTACTTTTCTTAACTCCCAGTTTCTGCAATTCTGAAATAGTTTGACTATTTGGAGGGAAATGAAAACCAAAAGTAGAGTTTTACCACATAAAAAGATTTATTCCAAAACATTTTTTTTCATAAGAATTCCTTCGAATTTCATGTCATGCCTACACAGTCTTGATAAACATGAAAAACACGATCATTCTGACAACTACTTAGACTAGATGGGTGCCTTTTGGTGCACGTGTCGCCTGCTCTAGAAAGTATTTAAAAAGCATTCATCTAAGGATCATCCATGTGAAGTTTGGTCAAGACAACTGACAACACGAAGAGTGATTCCAATAGATCACTTTCCAATAGATCACCTTGAGCCTTCAGCTCAGGTGATCTAAAAAGAACATGGGATGAGGATCACCGTTTTGATGACCTTGACTGCGATCTTTACTTATTTCTTGTAGCTATGTGGCTTGAGTCATCATGTGTAAGTTTTATGAATAAGTGAAATTATGCAATAATACCTGATTATATAATTTGTATCTAGGTTAACATAGTGCCTGTACTTAGCAAAAACTGAACGATGCCTTCGTATTTGTTGCCATAGTAAAATTAACACATACTCATATGTCTCTACTTTTTGTTTGAAAAGGCAAGACAAAAAATGCAACACTAAAACATCGTCAAAAAGCAAAGCAAATCTTCCACAGAATAATGCATTTCATTATTAAAGGGACTGTTGGTGATTTTCAAGTTTAGTACGAACGCTTAAAGACACATTTCCCAACGCTACTTGGTCGTTGAAAAAGCACGGGAAGCTTGACTATTTACAGCCAGCACGCTTCATGGCTGATCAACTCAGGTATATAAATTGAGGCCCGCTCTTAGTTTTTTATTTGTATAGCATTGCTATATTGAGGGTAAGAATAGCTTAACAACACTATGTAATTTACTTTAATGAAGAAATATAGGTTCATAATCTAGCTTTTGAATACAAAACTTATCTGGTATTTTTTAATTGTTTTTAGACCAAAAATCAGAGCACAACACAATAAATATACAACATACTTTAATGTGTTATTATGTGTACTGGTCACAAATGCTTTATTGGGTGGGCCTCATAATCCCCCCCCCCCCCCCCCCCCCACCCCCCACCCACCCCCAAATACAATATGCTCGAAATGTGTCTTTAAAAGACACATTTCCCAACGCTACTTGGTCAGTGAAAAAGCATGGGAAGCTTGAATATTTACAGCCAGCACGCTTCATGGCTGATCAACTCAGGTATATAAATTGAGGCCACTCTTAGTTTTTTTTTTTTATAGCATTGCTTTATTGAGGGTAAGAATAGCTGAGGTGATCTAAAAATTGGCTCGAAATATGTCTTTAAGTCTTATCCTTGAATACAAGTACAACAAGAGGCCAATGACCTTGAAGCTCTACTGATAGGTATTGATAGCTAGATCAGCATTCCTGTGAAGTTTCATAAAAAATCTGTCAAGTAGGTTCAGAGGTTTTTACTATATAACTCTATGTAAACAAAGATGACCACTGGCAGCCATGTTAAATGTCAACCATGTCATGCTGATCATTTTATAAAAAGTCCCATATCAATATCACTTACAGTTTTCAAGAAATAGTCGCTACAAACATTTTTTAAAACATCTATTTTTAGCCGTGACGGCCATCTTGAATTTCCGGCCGACCTGAAATTTTGCTAGGATCAACTAGACATCAAGAGCAACATTTCTGTGAAGTTTCATGAACATCCGTTAAGTAGTTTCAGAGGAGTATAGTCGCTACAAATTTTTACTATACAAATTCTATGTAAACAAAGATGGCCACTGGCAGCCATGTGTAACGTCGAACAACATCATATCATGATGATCATTTTAGAAAAATCTCATATCAATATCAGCTACAGTTTTCAAGAAGTAGTCGCTATAAACTTGTTTTTTAAAGCTATTATTTGCTTTGGCTGCTATATTGGATTTCACATCAACGTGATAATTTGCTAAGTTCAACTAGACGTTATGGACAATATTCCTGTAAAGTTTCATGAAAATAAATCTAGTAGTTTTGGAGGAGTAGTCGCTACAAAAATAGTTTAGGGACGGACGGACGACGCACCACGTCATGGTCATGACCTTTGATCAACTAAGGGGGCACTCCACAGTTTAATGTACATTTCTCAATCATCAAACACATGCCAAGCTCTTAGCCTGAATCCTTGAGCAAAAATAAATCACATCATCATTGTGTCATACATTTTTTAGAAGACAATAAAATTACCCATGTTTCCATACCAAATAAAAGTATCAAAAAGCATTTTCTGTACAACTTTAGTCCCATTTCTTTAAGATTACCCCACCCCTTAAAACATGCTAAAAATGCAATTGTAGCAATATTTCAAATGTCAATAAATAAAAATAAATTTTTTTCCTACACATATCAGGGTCATGTCTGCACTCATAATGGTCTTGCATATCAGGAAATGCTTAATTTTACATACCTAGTCCGGCATTTTAAAAAGTTATTCCACGCTGATCTCCTCGTCAGTGAAAATCAGCCATTTTAACTACTTTTAGGAAGTTTTTGATTGGTTCACATTTTTCTATTTATAGCCTCCAAAAAACCCAAAGAATGCATATTCCAATACACCAAAATAAACTTAGAAGTAATCAAAACTGAATAAAACATCAAACATGTGCTTCATAATTATTATAAAGACCATCCATGGACCTAAAAGATGCTTAGTTGATTTCTTTCTGATTTACACCATGGACATTCATGCGAAACTGAGGAGTGCCCCCTAAGCTAAAAAAAAATGAACATTTAATAATGCATTTTTACATTTGTGTTCTCTTTTTTTTTACATATGTAACTTTTTTTTTTTTTTACATTTGTTAACTTTTTTTTCTCACTTTTGTCACTTTTATTTTTTTTACATATGTCACCAAACGTGTTACATTTGTCGTATGTTTTTACATATGTGACTTTTTTTTTTACATTTGTAACCGTTTTTACATTTGTGACATGTTTCACGTTTGAGGTTCCTACACCATTTAAAAGGGACACACGGCAATCTTGATATTTTAAAAACTCGCGGCCTCCCGTTAGTTTTTCTATTCGTTCAATCATTAATATTAATTATAAGAGTACTTTTATTGGAACTTATTTTTTCACATTGTTAACTTTTGATTATATTGCACCAATAATATTTTCAAACTTATGGTAGAATAAGAACAAAAAATGAAAACTCAAAATTGTAATTATATACAAGTAGGTTTAAAATCAGAATGATACTGGATAAGTACATCGAGACGAAAATTGTATTTTTTTTCTCGAGATTGCCGTGTGGATCTTTACAGGCGTGTCATCCCAATCCGTCGGCGGCTGAGTGGATACATAGTGCATACATAGTATGGAGATTTATGAATGCATGTAACATTTCATTTGTGTTCTCTTAAACATTATGCTATGTTGTATTTGTATTTGTATTTGCACAGGTGTAAATTGTTTTAATTGAAAAAAGGGTGTACTCTAACTAACAGTTATTGGAATTTAAAGTATGGCAGACAGCTGAAATAGAAATGCTACAAAACAAATAGAGTGTGGTCTCAACTCGTTGGTTGGTTTAAACACCTCGATGGACTACGCACATCTCGATGTTTAAATCAATCCAATTCGATGAGACCACACTCTATAGATCTATTACTTGTATGACACTATATTTAAATATAAAACATGTTTGTAGCATGGTCATTGAAATTCCCTTTGTATTTGCACAGGTGTAAATAGTTTAATTGAAAACAACACCATCCAATGCATGCACAGCAGTACCCGATTACAACAGTTAAGTAATTGTTAACTGTGACCTAAAAATTGTGCATGTATGTTACGTTGTATGATCTTAAACCAGTGTTTTCTACGTTGTTTGAAACATCCCCCAACCACTAAGATAACCAAAAAGGCAACTAAGTTTGTGTCAACAGTTTGAGCGATTTTTGCTCTTTTTTTAAATTTCTTACCCGAATTCTTATGTTATATATATTTTATTTGACACCTTTATTGTCGTGTTAGAACGTACTTGAGATATAAACGTGACTATTTCTGTTCTTATTCGATTCAAATATAGATATTCAACTGAATTCAAAAACCCCACCTTCATCCACATCCGCTAAAATAAATCAATTAAAAACACAGTTAATTAAAGAAACGCATGTCTACAAATGGAAAACAGAACAAAAAATGCGGTTCCTCATTCGGGATGTTTTTGTGATTTACGCTGTATTTCGCGGGTTTTTGTAAAATGTCACTGCGCCAATGTCCTCCGATGGACTCACACCACTATTATCACCATTGAATACGCGTGTCCGACAGATGAAAGAGGTAGATAAAAAAAAGTTCGCTTCTCTACATTGATTTATCTTTAACAGGTTCTAAATCTACAGCAATTTAGGAAGAAATCACAGAAAAATTCATGTTGATTTAATATTTCTAGCTAATTCTGCCTCAGTTTACACATCATGAGTCTAATCACCACGGGGTTGTATTTTTGTCTAAATCATGATATGTGTCACGCACAAATGACATTTAAAAATTGTCAACCTGGTAAATATTTGTTAATTGTGTTTCAAATTGCAGATATTAGATCAATAAATAATTCAAGCATAACTACATGTTGTAAATTTTGTTTATCTCTATGCCACGAAAAAACCCATTACAATGGGACCCTTTGGAACATTTATTGTGGTGTGAGACGTGATAACATATGTCTTCCTTTATGCTATTACGTTACTGCTTGTATAAAACACATGCTTTTTAAGGTTCTAATAAGTTTGCTTTCGAAAAGAGTACGTTCATCATGATGTATTGTTGAACTTCCCGGTCCCGCTGTTCCTAACCCACACCGAAACACGTGTAGTCTGTGCATAAACAAATTTGCTTGCATTCTCATATGAAAATCATATGATTATCGTATCATTGTTATATAAAAGGAGTTATATATGAGCCTCATCTAAAAAAAGTTTCATTTGATATTGATTTAATAGGAGCTTCATATAATTTTCATAAAAGAATAAATAGATAAAAGTTTCGTCTTTTAGAACACACATGTTCGCATTTCATGAAGAAAGAAAAAAGAGTAAACTTTTATAAGATTCCCATGTAATAATTACATAATTATTATATAGTTATTATATAGCATCTTTTATCGAAGAATCATGTATAATGTTATACTTTATATAATTGTCATATAATAGGTATGATAATCATATAGGAATCATATTATACGTATATGCTGAAAAAATGGTAGTGTAAGATTAAATGGGGTGGTGTGTGTGGACCTTGTGAGAATGATGGGTGTGTGGGGTATAGGCCAATAGCATACATCTTGCATAAAAAGTGAATCTTAATTGATATTCGATGTATTAAGTAGATGGTCGGTTAATGCCAGGCAAATACCTGTTGTTCGGGACGCTTGTTTTTGCCAAAGGGTTTTCAGCAATAGCATGAATAATCTAAAGGTGTTGATGCACTATTTTCAAACAAGGTTTATTTTAAACGGCTCTGAACAACTTGAAAGAAGCTGAACTAATTATCAAAATGCCATGGAAAATAAAGGAGATATGACCTATTGAAAAGTTGCAAGAAAACATAAATGGAGGCTGTCATCTTGGAACGATGACGTCATCGCGCCTTTTTACCATATATGG
Organism: Cyrtodaria siliqua; assembly: GCA_037043455.1. Lineage (NCBI taxonomy): Eukaryota > Metazoa > Mollusca > Bivalvia > Adapedonta > Hiatellidae > Cyrtodaria > Cyrtodaria siliqua. The sequence goes on along the minus strand of JAWPHD010013402.1, from coordinate 31,286 downwards.
CATATTGACCAAATGTATTTTAAAGCAAAGAAAACCACTGCAAATGAAAATAACCATACAATTTATACATTTTACACCTGTATATTTATTTTTAATCAATTTGCAGTGATTTTCTTTGCTATAAAATGTATTTTGTCAATATGTCATATATGGTAAAATGGCGCGATGACGTCATCGTTCAAAGATGGCCGCGTCCATTTATGTTTTTCAATAGGTCTCCTTTGTTTTTTTAATGGCATTTTGATAATTCTTTCAGCTATTTTCAAGTTTTTCAGAGCCCTATTAAATAAATAGTGTTTGAAAGTAGTGCATCAACCCCTTTAAGAAATACGTACAAACATTTTTATATCGTTGGAACTGGCGTTTTAATGGTAAATAAATATACCTTAGTTTTAAAAACCGGTCGAGAAATAAATATTTTACAGCCAAATGCTTTTTTGATGGGCTTTTCCCATGTGTTTCCTTATTGCTCGGACAGCAGAACATTACAAGACATCAAAAAACCGTCAGTTAGCCTCAATAGTTTGCTATACAACGTCTACGGTGTCTAAATTTACGTTTGCCCGACACATTAAAACCATTTTTGGATACAAAGTTTTTTTCTAATATTTGATGCAACAACATTTTGCATCGAAAATGTCCTTCAAAAATAATTGTCAAACTCGAACTTTTTATTTATCAACCAATTTTGAATAGTACTGTATTTTATTTACCACTAAAATGTCTTATAAAATTACCTGATTTAGGTAATTCATTTGAATTTTGTCAAAAAGTCCAAACGACCTTTGACAGAAACAGAAACTAGCGCCCCGAACAATAGTGCTGATATTGGATAAAACAGTAAGCAAACAAAACTGATTCAACTTCACTGCGAACATTTGCATACTTTTTCGTCCCTTCTTTCTTTTTTTTTATCATTTCTTAGTTTCCAACATCTCTAATTACCGGATACTGATCGATTGTGCCTGTAAGCGAACCGGAAGAAGTGTATCGCCTGTCAGCACCGGACAACAATGTCGGCATTGTATTGCTTCACGTCGGGATATAATTACTGAGGATTAAATCGACACATCATCGATCTTCGTTAATGCCATTAATCTGCTCTGTAGTCATAAAAGTAGAACAGTTAAAGGGGCAGTCGGCAATCTGGTAGATTTTACAAGCAGTATAGTGGGTGTGTTGGTGCGTGCGAGCGGGCGTGCGTGCGTGTGTGTGTGGTTCTAAGGTTTAGTAGCTATCCCGCCAACAACAGCCAAATGTTACAAAATATGTACATCGTTTCTAAACCTACTGACGACGAAGTATATATATAGCTTACATAATTTGAGAATCCAAACTCTACAATATAGATGGCTTTAACCAACCAGGCCAAACCCCATAACTGGAGCGTCGAATTAAGAGTTTACAACTTATTCAATCACAAGTAATTTAAGACTTTAAGAACCCTTGAATAAACCTACTTTTAATCGGCACATATACATTACCATATGACCTTAACGCCTGGGTAGAGTTTTGATAAACGGTTTTGTAGTGGAATGTTGCCGTTATTTGGCAGGTTAGTTTCTTTAAAGTCCTTTCACCAATTTAACCCATGAAAAATCCCTCAGGTTTGGTACAACATATAGTGGAATTTAACATTCAAGCATTACAATTATCACCTACATGTCGTATCAACTGAATTTAAAACTGCTTGCATATAAATGTTAACATAATCTTTTTGAAGATTTAATTTTTCCTTCAGAGCCTATTCTATCGTAGTTTTTTTGCACTTTCTTCCATTATTCTATCGTAGGTTTTAGCACTTGCTTCCTTTATTCTATCGTAGGTTTTAGCACTGCTTCCATTATTCTATCGTAGGTTATAGCACTTGCTTCCTTTATTCTATCGTAGGTTTTAGCACTTGCGTCTATTACGATAGCATAAAAGGATAGAACGAAGAAGACATATTGCTATAGTATATGTATATAGTAAAAGATAAACTTATCCGTGAATTTCGATAATTCATGAAGAATTTCCTGTTGGTAGGGCAAATTAGGTAAACCAATGTTGCAGACACGAAGAATAATGTATATCTGACCCGACCGCTGAGCGAAATTTACTCACGGAATAGTAAAATGATATAAACAAAAATCGGAAAAACAAGTGTGTATTATGATTCTGGCCTTCCCTTTACGATATCCATATACTATAACACGTTCTCTTCACCCTTCTATACTATCATAATGGAAGCCTGTGGGGTTTAGTATAATATTGCTGAAATATAATCAACAATTAACAATATGCGAGAAGAAAAAGGGAAAGAAAAAAAGGAAGTTCTGTAGAAAAACTAACGGGTTTACCGCGAGTTAAATATATCAATGTTGCCGTGTGTCCCTTTAATGATCATACACTTCCTCACTTTGCACTCCTTCATTTTTCAACAAAATGTGTTGTGTTACGGGACATAATCCGGACGCTCGGGGCCATGTATCGGAACCTATCCTCTGAAACATAGGAATAATATTATAGTAAGAGTGGGACATTGTTCCCGGATTTCTATGAATCCTATCCCTCTCTCTGTCCGAGGTGGCTCGAAATAACCCGAATCAATGTGTTAATGAGGCGTTAAACAACAATTCAGTTCAGTTAATTAACCCTTAACCCGCTAAGCACGACTATAATAGCATTTGCGTCCACTGTAAACCCAGATCAGCCTGCGAGTAAATGCGAGTAACTAACTCGCAGGCTGATCAGAGGTTGTAATGTCCGACTGCTGATCAGTCATTAAAAAAACCCCACCTCTTTGTCACATAAATGGAATGGTCTTAATTCAAAGAAAAAACAGTCCATTATATATATATATATATATATAGCGGGTTAAGGGTTAAAAGGTGGCGACAAGGGAGACAATTGTGGCACCGCTAAAGACCAGAGCTCCGCTAAAGACCACGGCTCCTCTAAAGTCCACATCAATATTCGCTAAAGTCCACAACTCTGCTTAGTCCACAAACATTCCCGCTAAAAGTCCATAAAAAGACGAACGCCAAAGTCCACAAAACTTTCCGCTGAAGTCCATACAAAATATTGTCGCTAAAGACTACAAACGTTTTCGCTTAAGTTCGCAACAATATTTCAGCGAAAAACATGTACACTTTTTTGAATTAACTGTTTTCTCATTTGTGAGAGATGTTTCAGCACTTTATCATTAATGTATGCAAAACATATTTTCGCCAGATGTAGTTTACATGTATACATTATCATTTTTTTTTGTAAATATGCATTATATGGCTGGAGCATTACAGCGCATTTGTAGGAACCTCAAATGTAAAAATGGTCACAAATGTAAAAAAAAGAGAAAAAGTCACGTATGTAAACACATGTCACAAATGTAACAGGATTGGTTACATATGTAAAAAAATATTTTGTGACAAATGTAAAAAAAAAACAACACAAATATAATAAAGACTTGCTTCGCGTGCAAATGAGGTTGTAGTTATAATATCGTTATCAGTTAATAATGAACATAACGCAATAATGCAAGAATATTTTTCACTAAACCTACTTTAAAGCGAGAATATGTTATTGGTTAGGTGCTAATGCACATTTGTTGTTCAGTCGATTCACAAATAAGCGTGTAAAAGGTAGAGAAGTTTTTTTTGAGGTGTTGCCTAATGTTTTAGAGCATTATGTTTGTTCATTTGGGATCATCAAGTCCAATCTGTGTGGCTTTGAAATAGAGAATCGCTTAAACCGGTGCAAGAAGGCGTGAGAGGTGTTGTACTTAACATTACCTCTCATGACATTACCTCTCATGAACAGACTCGATAAAACCGAGTTTGTTACTTTTATGTCTGCTCTCTTGTTTGTGTTTTTTGCCTCCAAGTGATCCCGTTGTTAGTATTTATTAGTATTGTGTTAGGATTATTTCCTTTAAGACATTTTAGATGTATTGCAATTGTTACCTTTAGGGTTGCAAAAAACGTATTTGCTGCTTGTAAAGAGCTCACCTATCGCTTTAATGCTTCGTCCTGCCAAATATTGCACATTTACAAAACTTATGGAACATGTAGACTACATCTGGCGCAAAAGGTAATGAAAAAATACTGAAACATCTCTCACAAATGAGAAAACAATTAATTCAAAATTGTGTTTTTCCATAATATATTGTTGTGTAATTTTAGTGCAAACGTTCGTGGTCTTTAGCGGCACTACTTTTTGTGAAATTTAGCGGAATATTTTGTGGACTTTGGCTTTCTTTTTTTTTTTGTGGACTTTAGCGGAAATGTTTCTGGACTATAGCGGAGTTGTGGACTGGTGTTTAGCGGTGCCACAACAATCATTACCGGGTTGGTTGGCACACGATGTCAATAGTATCATGGTACAAACTATATATTCCTTGGAGGTTTAGTACGGAATCCTGTTAGTGCCATCAACTTTTTGACCTGATGTTCACACGAAAAGTGGAAATTTACTACGAAGTTTCGAAATTTAGCACTAAGTTTCGAAACTTCGTACTAAACTCCGAAACTTCGTCCAGAAGATTTCACACGACAACTGTTTTAGCTTGATAATTATCAAACTAACCTGATAATTATCATGATAATTATCAACTAAAACTTCAACTTTTCGCTCCGAACCTGTATACCATAAGCGCGAAAAGTAGAAAGTTTTTAAGTTTAATTTTCGACTTTTCGTGGTAGGATACAATTTCAGTAGGATGATTTATCCGGGGCGATATATACACCCTAAAGGGGGCGTCTCGACGTTATGTGATCGAATGTAAGGCGGTATTATAACGTATTGGATGGAGAAATAACGACTGAATGAATACATTTAATTTATTTGAATCTTGTTTAGAAGTTTCTAAATTTAATACAAAGTTTCGAAATTTAGTACTAAATTTCGAAACTTCGTGCTAAATTTCCACTGTTCTCGTGAACACCAGGTCGAAAAGTTGATGGCACAAACAGGATTCCGTAGTTTAGTGACTTTAACACCTTATCGTAACCTGAAATAAAAAAAATATTTTTAAACGGATAATTGTTATTTATTGAGGTATATTGAAGTTCTATATAGTACGGAAAATAATAACCGCATGCAATGTTATTTTCTATTTATCACATAAAACCTTTCTTAATGTATGGATATAAAGCCACGACTCCAACTCGTCGGCAAAAAATGGTATGATGCTCGGCAAACTGTCGTATCATATCATATCATATTTTGGCCAACAAGTTTAATAAATAAGCTCTCGTGTAAGACCCTCCATTTAACTTTAACCGAGTTATGTTTTAACCCTTTCGCTGCCACAGTCGAAGACATGGATTTTTGCGACCAATGTAAACCCAGATCAACCTGTCCATAATGTGCATACTGATCAGGGTTTACACTGTACCCACTTGGTAAGAATGTTTTCCATAACACTTTATATACACAATATCACTGGCAGGTTTGAATATAAATTTTAGCAGACGACATTTAAAATTTGGCGGCGATAGGGTTAAAGGGTCACACGACAATCTTGAAATGTGCATTGCAATTAGCGTCCTGATTTATTAATCCAGTATCGTGTTGACTTTATAGGCCTACCTGCTTGCATATAATTAAATAAAATGTTGAGTTTTTTTTTCCATCTTAATCTACCATAGTTTTAAATATCTTTTTGGTGCAATATAATCAACAGTTAATAATATGAACAATTTGGTTGATACTATTCTTATAATTAATATTAATGATCGAACAAATGGCAAGTTATGTAGAAAAACTAACGGGACGCCGTGAGTTTGTAAAACAAATCAAGATTGTCTGTTTAAGATTTTATGAATTCACTGTTGGACGTTTTAATATTCTAGTTCATTACTTTGTAAATCTACAAAAAACTACACACATGTTTGAAATAAGCCGCATGTCTATACATTTTAAAGAAGTAAACACTTTAAATCAAGTGTTACCGAAAGTGTATATAAAAACAAATTAACTCGTAAAGTGTTGTCTAGGCCATAGTTCACTTGTAAGGTTTCCTAAGGTTGTTTGGTCGTTTATGAGCAAATTCTATGGTAAACAGTCTAGTTATTTTCAAAGCGCATCCATGACCGGGATGGTAAAGACGCTGTGTCTGAAACATCCCGCCGCGAAGAAAGAACGCTGCGGGTTCGAATCCTACTGGGAGCTCGACTTGTAAGTGAGAAAATGTCGATTCTTACGGATGGCTGGAGGTATACAGTACTGGTTCTACCCAGGAAGAAGAGTGTGGTCTGCATCCACCAGTAACGAATCGACCGTCATATATAGCCAGTAATACTTGCTGAAAATGTCGTAAAACGCCATTCAACCAACCAAATCCTGATTCTAATAAGCGTTCAAGCTCACGAGCGCGAGAATCACAGGGTGTAAACCCGGTATCAGCGCAAATGGATTCTCGACGAAAACCAGTCACTTTTGCTCAAGGAAAAGTCAATACTGCAAGTATTATGTATTTATGCCGCATACAAATGCCATTGTATAAATCTGTCACGGTGTCCTGACGATTGCAATTCTAATGCCACAATTTCTCTCTTACAGTGTCACGGATTTTCTACGACAATTACAGGGTTATCTAATGGAGGGAATCGTAGCTACCAGTAAGTTTTAGAGTGTGATGGAGGTTTCTTTTGAGGAAGGATCTTCCATATTCATAATGGAAGTAGATGTTAGTACATCGATGGAAGATGAAATGATGAGTCCTCCTTAAAGGGAATCAATCAAGTTTAGTCAAACTTACTTTTGCTACGTACAAATTGCATTTATTTAATCATTAATATTAATTTTAAGAATAGTATATGGCAAATTGTTTTTTGATTATTACTAACAGTTGATTATATTTCATCAGTAATATATTCAAACCCATGGTAGAATAACGAAGAAAAGTTGAACAATCAACATTGTATTTAAATATATGCAAGTAGGTTTAAAGTCAAAATGATTTTGGATTAATAAATCGCCGAGAAACCATTTGCTCAGATACCGGGTTTACACCCAGTAAGAACAGAAATGAATATTTATACGGCACATAAAAAAATTAGTTACAATGTAAGTATTAATTATTTATTTTTATTTTTATTTTTATAACGAGACCGACTGAATTTATAAAATCAGAATTGCACCATATGGACTAGACTGGCTAAGTCCTTATGTTTGTTAATGTTTATACTATTTGAGACAACTCAAGCTATCATCAAATAAAATAGTCTGCATTAAGTCCCCTTTGAATTATTGGCTTCAAAATCCGTGATTCAGAGCTATTCAGAAGTGTTTGGGATTTTAAGATTTTATTTTGATTACGATTGCAAATTATTAAAAAAAAACACTGGGACGACAGCCAGTGTACGCAATACTATTGCCATACTAAACTTAAGTCGAATAACCCTAAGATTTTAAGTGTGACACCTCCGTATTATCTTTAAATATTTGTGTATATAGGGATACGTGTTGAATTATTATTTTCATATTATTATTGTAATATGACGCGACATAACCTTTGTTTTGTGTGTCTTACTTTTTCATTTGAGACTGGAGAAATGTATACGGCAGTCGTCTGAAAAAATGGACCTGGAATAAATCGGTAACCCTTGGCGATTTGTCTAATGTGACACTAGTGACTGTAATGTCTTGTGGGATACTAGTGACTGTAATGTCTATTGTGGCACTAGTGACTGTAATGTCTAGTGTGACACTAGTGTCTGTAATGTCTAAAGTGACACTAATGTCTGTAATGTCTAGTGTGACTCTAGTGACTGTAATGTCTAGTGTGACACTAGTGTCTGTAATGTCTAGTGTGACACTAATGTCTGTACTGTCTAGTGTGACTCTAGTGTCTGTAATGTCCAGTGTGACACTAATGTCTGTACTGTCTAGTGTGACTCTAGTGTCTGTAATGTCTAGTGTGACTCTAGTGACTGTAATGTCTAGTGTGACACTAGTGTCTGTAATGTCTAGTGTGACACTAGTGTCTGTAATGTCTAGTGTGACACTAGTGTCTGTAATGTCTAGTGTGACTCTAGTGGCTGTACTGTCTAGTGTGACACTAGTGACTGTAATGTCTAGTGTGACACTAGTGTCTGTAATGTCTAGTGTGACACTAGTGACTGTAATGTCTAGTGTGACACTAGTGTCTGTAATGTCTAGTGTGACACTAGTGTCTGTAATGTCTAGTGTGACACTAATGACTGTAATGTCTAGTGTGACACTAGTGTCTGTAATGTCTAGTGTGACACTAGTGACTGTAATGTCTAGTGTGACACTAGTGTCTGTAATGTCTAGTGTGACTCTAGTGACTGTAATGTCTAGTGTGACACTAGTGTCTGTAATGTCTAGTGTGACACTAGTGTCTGTAATGTCTAAAGTGACACTAGTGTATGTAATGTCTAGTGTGACACTAATGACTGTACTGTCTAGTGTGACACTAGTGTCTGTAATGTCTAGTGTGACACTAGTGACTGTAATGTCTAGTGTGACACTAGTGTCTGTAATGTCTAGTGTGACACTAGTGTCTGTAATGTCTAGTGTGACACTAATGACTGTAATGTCTAGTGTGACACTAGTGTCTGTAATGTCTAGTGTGACACTAGTGACTGTAATGTCTAGTGTGACACTAGTGTCTGTAATGTCTAGTGTGACACTAATGACTGTAATGTCTAGTGTGACACTAGTGTCTGTAATGTCTAGTGTGACACTAGTGACTGTAATGTCTAGTGTGACACTAGTGACTGTACTGTCTAGTGTGACACTAGTGACTGTAATGTCTAGTGTGACACTAGTGTCTGTAATGTCTAAAGTGACACTAGTGTCTGTAATGTCTAGTGTGACACTAGTGTCTGTAATGTCTAGTGTGACACTAATGACTGTAATGTCTAGTGTGACACTAGTGTCTGTAATGTCTAGTGTGACACTAGTGACTGTAATGTCTAGTGTGACACTAGTGTCTGTAATGTCTAGTGTGACACTAATGACTGTAATGTCTAGTGTGACACTAGTGTCTGTAATGTCTAGTGTGACACTAGTGACTGTAATGTCTAGTGTGACACTAGTGACTGTACTGTCTAGTGTGACACTAGTGTCTGTAATGTCTAGTGTGACACTAATGACTGTAATGTCTAGTGTGACACTAGTGTCTGTAATGTCTAGTGTGACACTAGTGACTGTAATGTCTAGTGTGACACTAGTGACTGTACTGTCTAGTGTGACACTAGTGACTGTAATGTCTAGTGTGACACTAGTGTCTGTAATGTCTAAAGTGACACTAGTGTATGTAATGTCTAGTGTGACTCTAGTGACTGTACTGTCTAGTGTGACACTAGTGACTGTAATGTCTAGTGTGACACTAGTGTCTGTAATGTCTAGTGTGACTCTAGTGTCTGTAATGTCTAGTGTGACACTAGTGTCTGTAATGTCTAGTGTGACACTAGTGTCTGTAATGTCTAGTGTGACACTAATGACTGTAATGTCTAGTGTGACACTAGTGTCTGTAATGTCTAAAGTGACACTAATGTCTGTAATGTCTAGTGTGACTCTAGTGGCTGTACTGTCTAGTGTGACACTAGTGTCTGTAATGTCTAATGTGACACTATTGACTGTAATGTCTATTGTGGCACTAGTGACTGTAATGTCTAGTGTGACACTATTGTTTGTAATGTCTAATGTGACACTATTGACTGTAATGTCTATTGTGGCACTAGTGACTGTAATGTCTTGTGTGACACTAGTGTTTGTAATGTCTAAAGTGACACTTATGTCTGTAATGTCTAGTGTGACACTAATGTCTGTAATGTCTAGTATGGCACTAATGACTGTAATGTCTAGTGTAACACTAGTGTCTGTAATGTCTAATGTGACACTATTGACTGTAATGTCTATTGTGGCACTAGTGACTGTAATGTCTTGTGTGACACTAGTGTTTGTAATGTCTAAAGTGACACTTATGTCTGTAATGTCTAGTGTGACACTAATGTCTGTAATGTCTAGTGTGGCACTAGCAAATGTAATGTCTATTGTGACTCTAGTGGCTGTACTGTCTAGTGTGGCACTAGTGACTGTAATGTCAAGTGTGGCACCATTGACTGTAATGTCTAGTGTGACATTTGTGATTAATGTCCAGTGTGGCACTAGTGAATAATGTCTAGTGTGGCACTAGTTACTGTAATGTCTAGTGTGACACTAGTGGCTAATGTCTAGTGTGGCACAATTGACTGTAATGTTAAGTGTGGCTAGTTTGTGTAGCTTTTATTGTGACTGTAATGTCTAGTGTAACACTAGTGTCTGTAATGTCTAATGTGACACTATTGACTGTAATGTCTATTGTGGCACTAGTGACTGTAATGTCTAGTGTGACACTATTGTTTGTAATGTCTAAAGTGACACTTATGTCTGTAATGTCTAGTGTGACACTAATGTCTGTAATGTCTAGTGTGGCACTAGCAAATGTAATGTCTATTGTGACTCTAGTGGCTGTACTGTCTAGTGTGGCACTAGTGACTGTAATGTCAAGTGTGACATTAGTGTGTGACATTAGTGATTAATGTCCAGTGTGGCACTAGTGACTAATGTCTAGTGTGGCACTAGTTACTGTAATGACTAGTTTGACATTAGTGACTAACGTTCAGTGTGGCACTAGTGACTAATGTCTAATGTGGCACTAGTTACTGTAATATCTAGTGTGACACTAGTGACTAATGTCTAGTATGTCACTAGTAACGGTAATGTCTAGTGTGACACTAGTGACTAATGGCACTAGTAATTGTAATGTCTAGTGTGGCACTAGTGTCTGTAATGTCTAGAGTGAAAATATTGACTGTAATGTCTTGAGTGACACTAGAGACTGTAATGTCTAGCGTGACACTAGCGACTGACATGTCGAGTGTGGCACTAGTGACTGGCATGTCGAGTGTGGCACTAGTGACTGCAATCAAGCAGGGTACCGTCGTGCAAATGTGCGTTCTATATTTAAGGTCGAGTGTGGTGCTAGTAAGGTCGTGTGTGGCTCTAGTGACAGTAAGGTCGAGTATGACATTAGTGACAGTAAGGTCGAGTGTGGCGTTAGTGACAGTAAGGTCGAGTGTGGCGCTAGTGACAGTAAGGTTGAGTGTGGCGCTAATGACAGTTAAGTCGAGTGTGCCATTAATGACAGTAAGGTTGAGTGTGGCTTAGTGACAGTAAGGCTGCGTGTGACTGAAGTGACAATGGAGTGACAGTAAGGTCGAGTGTGGCGCTAGTGACAGTGAGGTCGCGTGTGGCGCTAGTGACTGTAAGGTCGAGTGTGGCGTTAGTGACAGTAAGGTCGAGTGTGGCGCTAGTGACATGAAGGTCGAGTGTGACATTAGTGACAGTAAGGTTGAGTGTGGCTTAGTTACAGTAAGGTTACGTGTGATTGAAGTGACAGTTGAGCGAATTAGTGACAGTAAGGTCGAGTGTGACATTTGTGTCAGTAAGGTTGAGTGTGGCTTAGTGACATTAAGGTTACGTGTGACTGAAGTGACAGTTGATATACTGAGTGACAGTAAGGTTACGTGTGACTGAATTGACAGTTGATATACTGAGTGACAGTAAGGTTACGTGTGACTGAAGTGACAGTTAATATACTGGGTGACAGTAAGTTCGAGTGTGGCGCTAGTGACAGTAAGTTCGAGTGTGGCGCTAGTGACAGTAATGTTGAGTGTGGCCTAGTGACAGTAAGGTCGAGTGTGGCTTAGTGACAGTAAGGTCGAGAGTGGTGTTAGTGACAGTAAGGTCGAGTATGGCGCTAGATACAGTAAGGTCGAGTATGGCGCTAGATACAGTAAGGTCGAGTGTGGCGCTAGTGACAGTAAGGTCGAGTGTGGCGCTAGTGACAGTAAGGTCGAGTGTGGCACTAGTGACAGTAAGGTCGAGTGTGTCGCTTGTGACAGTAAGGTCGAATTTGGCGCTAATGACAGTAATGTCGAGTGTGGCGCTAGTGACAGTAAGGTTGAGTGTGGCGTTAGTGACAATAAGGTTGAGTGTGGCGCTAGTGACAGTGAGGTAGAGTGTGGCGTTAGTGACAGTAAAGTCGAGTGTGGCGTTAGTGACAGTAAGGTCGAGTGTGGCGCTAGTGACAGTTAGGTCGAATTCGACGCTAGTGTCAGTAAGTTCGAGTGTGGCGCTAGTGACTGTAAGGAGAGTGTGGCGTTAGTGACAGTAAAGTCGAGTGTGGCGCTAGTGACATTAAGGTCGAGTGTGGCGCTAGTGACAGTAAGGTCGATTGTGCCGCTAGTGACAGTAAGGTCGAATTTGGCGCTAATGACAGTAAGGTCGAGTGTGGCGCTAGTGACAGTAAGGTTGAGTGTGGCTTAGTGACAGTAAGGTTACGTGTGACTGAAGTGACAGTTGAGATACTGAGTGACAGTAAGGTTGAGCGTGGCATAGTGACAGAAAGGTTCAGTTGAGTCTAGTGTGGCTTCTATAAGTTGCATGCATCATTACACAATGTCAGTATGTTTTACAAACCTGCCGTGCGAAAATGAATTTTAATTCTATTTGTTAATTCTTCAAACCGATTTTTTTTCAATATAAAACTCTTGTTATTATATTGACACTACATGGTTTGTATTTACAAGCACCTGTATCATACATGCTATTCATATCTAATAAATCATAATCTCACACAAAGTGGGACGATGTTTCAATATAGCAGGTTTTCAAGCCGGGTTTCAAGCCGGTTTTCAACCTTATGTAAATATAAACTTGTATTTATTATTGTCGTTTCAATGGCAGATCTCTAATATCATTGAAGAGGTTAATAGTGTCATAGAATTTAATTACATTTTCCCGTTATTTCGCATGATGGAGATATTTAATTGCTTGCACAGTGAAAATTGCAATGAATAAACATTATCTGAACGATGACTCCGGGTTCACAAAAAAATGTGAAAAACAAATATCTATAAAATAGATGTAATGTTGACATCAACGAATGCGTGCGACTATTGACAGGGGTAATTAAGTTTCGAAACGTCGAATAAAAATAGACTATGAGTAGCAATGTTATCTTTTGTATCGGTATTATTTATTGATATTTTGCGTTTATAAAATTGACACCCAAGCCTAACAAATTTAAACTGACTTACGACTATTCTCATATGTAAAACGATGCTCCATGTACGCATCATGCATCATGCGTATTTATATTTCTTTTGGACTTTCATCATCTGTATTGCATACGCAGGGTACCGTCGTATAAATGTGCATTCTATATTAATGCCATCGCCATATGAGGGTGGGGGTGGTGGTGAGTGGGGTGGGGGTGGTGGGGGTGGTCGAGGGATATAGTGCTGAACTTGTCCTTCCGTCCGATCGTATGTAGTTACGTCACACGTCTTGTCCACTCCTCCTGAACTTTTCAACAGTCGGTAGGAAGTATCAGTATGAAGTCTAGTGACAAGGTGCATTCATAGCCATAGACACATTTCTAATTTCAAATGATTATATTACTGGTTTAACAAAAAACAAAAGTGTTCTTTTTTATTGTACTTTATATGTTTAATGCTATAATTCGCGCTGTGGTATGGTTATGCAGTCCGAATTTATAAGTTTAATCATAACGCATTACGTATGCGACATAATGCGTGTCTCCGTGGCCGAATGGTTAACGACGTTGCATTGTAAACCTTCGCCTCTCACCGCTGCGGGTTCGAATCCCACTGGGAGCTCGACTTGTAAGTGAGGAAGTATCGATACTTACGGATGGCGGGCGGTGTACAGGACTGGTTTTACCCAGGAGAAGTGGGTGGTCTGCCTCCACCACAGAAAATTGACCGTCATATATAACCTTACATGTGTTGAAAATGACATAAAACAGCATACACAATGTTAGTATGCATACCGGAAGTTAGTAAGCAACCTAATGCATACCGGAAGTTAGTAAGCAACCTAATGCATACCGGAAGTTAGTAAGCAGCCTATAGTTAAGGAGTCGCCGTGGTGTAATGGTTAGAATTTCGGTTTGGTAATCCAAAGGTGGTACTTCTATCCCAGTCAGGACGGAACATGAAATTCACACATGACCAGTCTTTCGAGAGGGCCTTAAAGAAACTAACCCTCCAAATAACGGCAACACACGTTTATCAAAACTGTAGCCAGGTGTTCAGGTCATATAATAAGGTTATTCAATGGTATTCAATGGTTTTTAAAATACCCGTGATTGAATATGCGTAAAAAGATTTATGAGTTGGTAACTCTTAATTCGACGCTCCAGTTTTGGGGTTTGGCATGGCTGGTTAAAGCGGTTTATATTTTGTCTACAGAGTCTGGTTTTTCAAACAAGGTACATTATATATTATTATATACCTCGTCGTCAGTTGTTTAAGAAACGGTGTACCTATGTTGTATAATGTGGTTGTTGTTGGCGGGATAGCTACTTTTAAACCTAGGTCGTGCTCGCTAAAATGCCCAGTGCAGCATTACCGCTTATACCACGTGCTATGTTCATCGCATTTGTTTTGTATACGTCTTTCCTCCTTAACGACATTTTATTTTGCAGTTAAACAATAGCTAGCCATGTTAATATATATTGGTTTAAAAAGAGACCCATATCTCTAATTTCAGGCATTCCCCCGTGTTCATACTTAGGAACGCAAAACTTTCATTTCAATGCGCGTCTCATTGCATAATTCATTGGACACAGAACTGCTATTGAACGTTTGAAACAGATACTGGAACTAATTCGTCCAAACAAATAACTACAAATTCCACTTCTACCATATTAATAATTCATCGCATATTAAAACTGCATATTGACTTTAATCACGGTTTGTATCTGGCAATATCCACACACAATGCAAATAGCATTACATATTCTCCGTCGATGTCATATATAATAAGTACAGAGATATACTGGGTACGATATGGCCCTATATAAGTACAATATATATTTGTTTTCGCGTTTCATCAAATAGATAACGGAGGTGTATTTATGGGTTTAAGTAGCGTGGAGTGACCCTTAAATCCAAAGTTGTGCCCTCCAAATTGTTCTGTGACAATTTTAATGCTAGATCCTCGAGATAGGAGTTTAATATTCCAATATTCTGTAACATTCAAGTATACGCAGGTTCGTCACCAGTAGTCGAAGCAGGCGTCTCCAAAGAACTCAAGAAATTCATAATATATGTACTGTCACGTTGTCCCGTCTATAGTATAATGAACGTATTTGGTTTAAAGGTCGCATAAATAATCTGTCAGTCACATCACAAAAGTTTCTACTTTTAGCAGCGAATTTAATGCTTTACTTTATGGTGCTGTCGCGCTGGAATACCACACCGTAGACACGTGTCATTATATCCCACCAAGTCACATTCTACTGACACCGGGTCGACCAGTCCTAGCACTAGCCGGTACCGATTATCGAGGGAGGGTTGCTGGACTACAGATGGTTTGGCTCGCACACGATTGCGAATCAGCCGAATAGTCCGTCCTTGTCAAACAAAATACTATGTTCCTGCTTCTCCATAGTATCAGCTATGCCTGAAACAATACACTTAAAGGTGAATGGCCACCCTTTTTGTAGTATTATCAATTACCAAACGTAACTCTTAAATCATATAAACATTTGTTGATAGTCCCGGGCAGAAAGATATATTTATAACCGCTACTAAGTTGTATGTAGTATTATTTGCATGACGTAGATACTACTTTTACCACTGCATGACTGCACGGGGAAATGAGGTAAGTCTGAAATGTATAGCTGCACAACTATTACAGATAATTGATAAATACATTTACCTGTGGATTAATTTACCTGTTCAAAGTTTTCTACGTCACCAAATAAAATCTTATTCTCGCTTTTCACCGATATTGCAATGTGTGAATTGTAAATATATATTGTTGTGTATTGATTTCGATTTAAATAAACATAAACATGTTCATGAAACAAAACATGGCCGGAGATATTTAAATAAAACGACCTTATTGATTAACTACTCTTGCTAATTTTGTAGCGCATCTTCGAGAAGGCACTATGACCTTGACATCTACATTTTGTTAAGAAAACTTGATTATATTCATGAAGTGTATATATTGAAAGTTGCAGTTGCTATATAGTACGCCTTATTGTTATTTAAAGTCACTAAACTGCCAAACCTTTGTACGATATTTACAGCTATGTGGCATGTGTAGAAAAGTATGAGCTGCTTATTAAAGACTTACTAATACACGATTAAAATAACCGTAGTTGAATATGTTTTAATGATTTTCATACGGCGGTAAGGGAGACAATACTCAGTACAGTATCACAGTAACCCGATATTTACCCGGCTAATCTAAACTTTTATAAACAATGGGCAGTATACATACATGTTATTTACATTGATAAATGATTAGTAACTGGTTTACAAAATGTGCACATATTATGTAAAATATGTTGTATTTGGCAGTTATGGACCTTTAAGAAATCGAATTATTCAATCAGGACAGTTTGTCAGTGTTTGTTGGGTCTGAATTTGCATTTTATAGAGACGCGGTAGTGGAACCGTAAGCAGTTAATCCCAGATGAAAGTCAGAATATGCTTATTGTTAACCCTAACGGAGATGATAGAGATTTTGTGTAAGGTATTTGTGTATAATATTACCGTCAAATTTGCATTAAATCCCCCGATGTATTCAGCCTTAATAGAAATAACTGATTAGAAAAGTACGCTTCGTTAAAAAGGCACGCTGACTTTTTAACTCTTGTGTTTACATAAACATTACATGTGCTATAAATAAACCATTTGAATCTGTACACTTACTGCGTTGTGCTTAGCGTCGGCGCAGCGCGTAGGGTTACAGCGGAATTAGTACAGAAATATTGATTCGGCATAGTGTGTACAGTTTAATTTTATTCAGTTTATTTGTTAGCGTAATTCTCTAAGTTGAAAACTTCCGAGTGCTTCGTCAGCTGTTTCAGTTTATGTGTTAGTAAGCGTATTCTGCCTTAACTGGACCACATATAGCCCCATATTAAATTAATCCTATCCTGTATGTTTACTATAACAACATCTAATTACGTTATCCAATGTTATATTCACTCCATTACAAGATATAACATAATCTGGCATTTGTTTCGTCAATTATCAGTTACACCATGGCAGGCTTTTTTTTGCCCAGATTAGTCAGTTTTTTTGCCACTCGTCACGGTCAGGATCAGGGGAATAGCTTACCATGAGATTTTCTTCACTCTTATTTTTGATTGACCTTTTTATTTCAACTAACCCTAACTCAGACGCATACCAAAATAACAGACAAATCCGTGTCAAAAAACGTTTTTTGTTACACTATAGTTCTTTCTGAATATATTGGACATTTCTAGGGAAAAAAATGTATAATTAAATATTAAAAAACATTAAATAAACAGCATCTAATTCTAACTGTGTGTATTCTTGGTTGATCTATTTATGTATTACCGTACCTTTAAGCCTAACGCACATAATTGATTCGTTAGTTTTGCCGATACAAAAGGGGGAATAGATATGAATAAGCTAATTTTACCGATATAAAAGAATATTATTGCAGGGAGGTTATTTCATATACCTCAATTAAGGACGTTGTGTGGTGTACTAATAAATATCGGTTACGACGTTGTTCAGTTTGGGAAATATTGCTTACAAACCGCTCACGCAAATATATTTACGTTTCGTGACCTGGAACCGGGATATCAAATAACTGAGGTATGATACTTCTGCTTAGCAACTGTACTTCTGTCTAGTAACTTTACTGTTGCATAGTGACTATACTTTTGCATAGTAACTGTACTTTTGCGTAGAAACGGTACTTTCGCATTAGTAACTGTACTTTTGACTAGTACATGCACTTTTGCATAGTACTAGTAGTTTTGCCTAGTAACTGTACTATGATATGCACGCCTGCTTGTTTTTACTATTAAATATATAAATATCTTTTTTCTCTTAGTGGTATGTCGTCTAAACAAATACAAATAAAACAGGTGTGCTGAATAACATGTTTTTCACAGTGAAATATTTTGTTTTGCGTGTGAGCGTTTGTCGGGGGCCGGGGCGTCGGTGTGGGGTTCGGGGACGTCATTGGCCGAGTGGTTAAGTCTCTGACTTGAAAGCACTTGCCCCTCACCGCCCTGTGTTCGATCTTTAATGGGCCTATGAATATTTTTGTGAGAAAGCTATCCAGCTGGCTTGCGGAACGTCGCTGGTTCTACCTAGGTGCCCGCCCGTGAACGAAAATTGCCCGGTGGGACACCTGGGGTCTTCCTCCACCAATGGAAGCTGGAAAAGTCGTCATATGACCTTAGCATTGGTGCGACTATAATATCCAATTCAATTCAGCTCAAATTCATTTTTTTTAAAATACAAATTCTAATATAGAACAGAACAGAACAGAACAGAACAGAACATCACTTTATTAAACTCAAATCACAGGTGTAAGAGTATACAATACAAACGTTCTTGTAATAATACACATGACATGGTGTTAATTTGACATTGTTAGATATAATAGGAATAACACATATAATGCAATCACTTATATTTTATGGGCAAATCAAAAAAACAAAAAACACACACAAAAAAACACAAAAAAACAACAACCACCCCCTCCCCCCCCTCCCCCCTCTCTCACAAAAAAGCAATAATAAAAAAATAACGGCTGTGATAGTTATATGTGTGTGGTGGAGGTGCGGGGGGATTCTTTACAAATATTCACGAATAATTCTTTTGCTGGTTAGTTTAAATAAAACGTCGAAATGTACATTGAAACTGTTATACTAATATCCATTATCTGTTTCCCATAAATGCTTCAAACAGTTAATTGGTAAACGTTGGCATCCTCAAAAAACAAAGACAAAATGCTAGAGTTCACTGCTAGAGTTCTCTGCGAAACAAAGACAAAATGCTGGAGTTCACTGCTAGAGTTCTCTGCGAAATTGTGGATACTAGATGGGATTATGATTGTAAACGGATGTGGTGACAACAGTCTGATTATTAACATGTGTTTACATTATAGACACAGCGATGGATTATCAATAGTTTAACATTAATCAATTATTTTAACGGCCTATTAAACATTTAAAACTATTATTGAGACCTGGCCACAGAGACAGGATGAGGATTAAGTGGAAGACCACCGTTAAAAATAGTTATGTTTGCCCTTTCCCGACCCTAATTTCAAATTTTGGGTTGGTAGGTAGGCACAATTTTTTTTTAATTTTTTTTTTTTCTATCAAAAACATACTTTTGTGTTATTTATTGATTCGACCGGCAATTTAAAAAACAACAACAAAAAAAACAACTCTGAAAATGAGAAACTGAAATATTTGGGTAGGGCCTTTTTAGGGTCGGTCGGGAAAGGGCAAAAAATAACATTTTTAAATGTGGTCTAATCCTGGATAGCTCTACTCTTACTATCGAATATACATCATCTTGCCTGTTAAATGATGACAAACTAAAACAGCTCGAATGCCTTTCCAACGTACGAATAGTGTTGGGCGTAAGGTCCGATTTGGAGGCTAGAACACTAGGCTCGTATAAGTCTTCTTTGGTCAAATCGATGCTGAACATTTAAGGTTTAAAAACCCTGCCACCCACACACTCCGTTCCTATCTGACCCAACCCCACACCTATGGTTCGGTTATGTGTGTATACATATTTCTAAGTATAAAAACATACATTTTTACCGTAAAACATGCAGCCCCTGTACACATGACACTAAAGGTGTACATGTATATTTAATGGAAAACATGTATTTGCATGTATTTTGTACAGACATCTCAATAATCAAGCGCCTACGTCGTTGATATCATAGCACAATGTTAATTTCAATGTTGAGACCTGCTGATATGGTGCACGGCCAAATGTAGTGGAATACTTTGGCACGGAAAACAAAGGTTCGTTCAACGAAATTAGATTTTTGGCATTATATTGGATCAATATAATGGGAATGCAATTGCTTTATTTAATGTCAATCTCGTGCAAGCAACTCAAAATGCCAAATCATGATACCGTGTTAAACATGTTATATCACTTTACGTCATATTTTTTAGTTCTCAGTGTGCTTTTTTTTGTAAATGGCCATAGTTTTAATGTAAAAGATAGATAGTTATTTCATTTGCATTACTTATATCTTATATATATAGAGGATCTTAAATGAGTTCTCATTCATTATTGGATTTATTAAACGAGTTGGCAAAATGATATAATGCGAGGCTCTTAATGAGAACGAATGATATATTCTATTTATTACATAACTTAAACGTCCCATTACGTCAGAAAACGTACATTAACGTGACGTCCATGACGTCATTAACATTATGTTATACCAATAGTGAATATCGAAAATATTGAATGGTGTTATTACACTCCCACACCACATGTTATGTGATAAAGATATATATATATCATTTCGTCATATTTACGTGTTATATATACGACAAAAAGGTCTTTTCGTCCCACTAAAACGCTAACATATAAATACAACAAAAATGTAGTTGATTTTTATGAAAATGTTTCTTCAGTTTCTTTTGAGTGTGCGTTATTAAATTTAAGAGCTAAATTCAGATGCCCATTTATATAATACATCAATTTACCGTTATCTAAAACAACTTCGCTTGTCAAGTGAAAATTGTCGATTCTTACGGATGGCGGGAGATATACAGTACTGTTTTATCCAGGAAAAAATGAGGTGGTCTGCTTCGATTACAAAACAAATCGAACATCATAATGGCCTAACATTGGGTATAAATGACGTAAAATACCATCTCAAACAAACAAACGAACGAACGAACGAACGAACGAACAACAAACGAAAGAACGAACGAACGAACGAACGAACGTACGAACGAACGAACGAACGAACGAACGAACAAACAAACAAACAAACAAACACACTTCGATTGGTACACTTTTAGTTTTAGAATGGCCAAGACCGCCAATAGACTGCCAACAATGCACTCTTTAAGAAGTTCGCTTGCCCAGAAACATTACGTGGTCCGAGTATTAGATTGTATACCCCGTCGAACCCCTTCTCCAAGAGGCGAAAACGGGGTTGGCTGGGGTATGAAATAAGATCTTAATTTCGGCTTAAAAGGTTTGCATATTGTAAAATTAAAACATTTAATAGGTAGTTTTAAACAGGTTATCGCATTTTTTGTAGTAAAATATGTTTTTTAAACATGTTTTTATTGTCGAAATATCCGCTAATATAAGCTTTCCCATCGCTTAATGGAATTAAGGCGGGACCACGTAATGAACCCACATAAAATCGTTTTTCCCGATGCACCTCACAGTCAAACAGTTATCGGCTAAACATGTCAATAATTTTAAAACGTATTTATTATTTCAACTAGTACAACCAAGACATTATTTATGATCATATATACATAAATTAGACCAAAGTTCACAGGCGCGTAGTTAGACCATGTTTGTATGGTTGATCGCAATACTAACAAATCATTACAATTGTATCATTCTTTTAAACACCGTTTTTCTTTCGATTTAAAGGGACACATGGCAATCTTGAAATTTGAAAAAACTCAAGGCGCCCCGTTAGTTTTTCTCTTAATTTGCATTTGTTCAATCATCAATATTAATTGTTAGAATAGCTCAAAGCAAATTGTTTTTACATATTACTTACTTTTTATAATATTGCACCAATAATATATTTAAAAAAAGAGGTAAAATAATGAAGAAAATTGAAATTGAAATTTTTATTTAATTATATGCAAGGAGTTTTAAAGTCAAAATGACCCCGGATAAAAAAATCGATGAGCAAATTTCAGATATTTGAATAAAACTCAATATTGCCATGTGTCCCTTTAAGACATTGTGTATAAGGGTATGGATAAATAAAACTTACAGCTACTGAGCTACATATTTATCTTAAAATATATGGTGTGTAGTGTCCCAGAGAGGTTAATAAGGATATTTAAAAACGTGTAAAAATCTTAAATTTTGACTTGAGTAATATTTTCCACTTAAGTTGCTTTATGAATACGGACCCTGGTTCAGATAATATGTATTTGACCACCATGGCGAGTTAGCTTTATTTATTAAATTATATTTAGTTTTTCGTATGTAAATGAAATTCTAAATGCGATTATTTGAAGTTTAAATGGACACACGACGATCTTGATTATTTAAAACCAATTCGCTGCGTCACTTATTTTTCCCGACACGGTATACATATTTGCATTTGAAATTCTTCAAAACAGTGTTCAAAACAAGTTATTTTTGCATTTTACTATTTGCTGAGTTTAACACGTCAATGGTTAAGTATGTTACGAAGTACTTCTCTTATGCTCCGATATTCAAATATAAGCTCTTTCAAACTTAAAACACGACACTGAATAATAAAATTGACTGATGTTAACGATCGATAAATGCTTAAGATTGCCATGTGTCCCACCTATAACATGTACAGCTGCGTATCAAGAGAAAGTATATATATACAATTGATCCACAAAAGAGCATTTATTTTTTCAAAACTAATTACTATTACAAATATTGGCCTTCATAGGGTTTGTTGACCTTTCGTTTACCATTTAAACAATGTACTTATTATGGCAATACGGGCAGTAAAACCGTGGATAGACTTTTCAATTGAATGCTTTTTTAATCTATATGTGAAAAGGATAATGATCCAGCAAATAAACAAGATCCCCACCTAAATGTAGCATAACTTTATTAAACAACGTCAACTATTTAAATTTTAAACTTGTATAACAAAATGAAGTTATGAAAATATAACATGCAGATCTGAAATTTGTTTGCAGACATATTATAAGCGTTTATAATCAAAGTTAGTTTAAACAAAAACATATGGTTGCATTAGTTTTATAATAAAAATATAAAATACACACACCTCAAATTTAAAAATGTATTAAACACAAACATACACAGTGTTTTAAGTTGAATCGAAGCTAACAATGACGGACGAGGTCATTTAAGCCTAAAAAATACTGCTCTAAAAGCTAGGACAAAGGTATCAATACACAGATACATGTACTCTATTTATTTCTTAACCATACATATTAAAGGCACTGGAGGCGATCTGGAAGAGTAACTGGTGCCAACAAGGGAAACGCCTAAAATGTGCGTCAGTTTCATATGAAACGTGAACATGTATTAACTATTTAAAGGGGTTGATGCACTGTTTCAAACAATGTGTATTTCAAAGGGCTCTGAAAAACTTGAAAAAAGCTGAAAGATTTATCAAAATGCCATGAAAAATAAAGGAGGTATGACCTATTGAAAAGTTGCAAAGAAACACAAATGGAGGCGGCCATTTTTAAACGATGACGTCATCGCGTCTTTTTACCATATATGGCCTACTGATTCAATGTCTTTTAAAGCAAAGACAATCACTGGAAATGAAAAATAAGCATACATTTGTACATTTTACACATGTATATTTATTAATAAATTTGCAGTGATTTTCTTTCTTTTATAATATATTTTGTCAATATGCGATATATATAATAAAAACAAGATGGCCGCCTCCATTTATGTTCTTTGCAAATTTCAATTGGTCATATCTCTTTTATATATATGAAAATGTTTGGATTGGAAAACATGACGACTCGGTATATTTGTTTTTGTTGTTAAATGATCAATATTAATTTATATGGTATCATACTGCAAGCAGTTGTAGATATTATTAAATAAAAGTTTACTTAGATCTCAAAACAATACTTTATTACAGCATCATTTAAATTAATATGAATATTTATGCACCACCCAAAACTAGCGAGTCGTCGAGTTTTCCCGACCACACTATTTCATTAACAATAATTAAATCGATTCGTTTATGAGGCCTAGTTTAGTGTACATGTACATGGACTATGCAACTGAAACACATTATGATAGTTTACTGGTATTTGGATTGACACCAGTTGTTCTTCCAGATCGCGCCCAGTCCCTTTAACGTGTCATAAAACTTATTTTATTTTGAACAAACATATCACGGACAATGATTTTTAGATTTATCGATAGAAGCTCGATAATTCATATCAGTAGTATAGCTTTTACAATTACCAATTTTGACAATTTGTATTTAATGCTAGCACTTAAGATAACAATTTTTTACCACTTTTAGTATATCGATCTGATAATTTATTGAAGGTTATTTCCATTAAATAGTGAAGGGTTAAAGTCATTTTTAATTTTGTATTATACTCGTATATTCACTATTTATCTTGGCGACAGCGATATGACATATTGAAAAGTATACTTTCAACGGGTCTCGTTCATCACGCGAATGTTTGTTTTTTAAAACTCTGAAAGCTGAATGTCTATACATCGCCAATACTAAATGTTAGCTTTAAAGGGATACATGGCAATATGGATTGTTTTAAAACTCACTTTTTCTTTTCTACATAACTTGGATTTGTTCCATCTTTAATATAATCATATTAATAGCTCAAAGCAAATTGTGTTTACATATTATTAACTGGTGATTATATTGTTTGCATCAATAATATACTCAAACCTATGGTGGAATAAGACGAACAAAAGAAAACTCAACATTTTATTTAACTACATGGAAGCAGGTTTTAAGTCAAACTGATACTGGATTAATAAATTCTCGTATTTAAATGCTTGATAAACACATCAAGATTGCCACGTGTCCCTTTATTATGGTATAAAATCGAAGAAAAAATAAAGTTTATTACGTTTTATTTAATTATATGCAAACAGGTCTAAAGCAAAAACTGATACCGAATTAAAGGGACACACGGCAATCTTGAAGCGTTTGAAATGGGTGTCTCGATTTATATATCAAGTATCATTTTTACTTTTACCCTGGTTACATTTAAATAAATCAGATATTAAGTACTTGTTATATTGGTAATATGCAAAAACAAATTGCTTAATACTGTTCTTATAATTAATATTAATGATTGAACAAAAAACTAGCGGGACGCCATGAGTTTTTAAAAAATAAAAATTACCGTGTGTCCCTTTAAGAAAGTATTAATGTTTGATACACACTTCAAGATGTGTCCCCTTTTAAAGCATTGTATGCACGGAACATAATGCTATATACAATAGTGGCGTTCCAAAGTTAACTAGATATTTTGAATTTTACAGAGACTTATAATTTAATTAGTGTCAAAATCACTTCAAGTATACGTTTAAATTGAAACTGAATAGTTTATAGAACTGCGTTTAATCCTCATAAATTCAACTTTCAAATTAAAATCTATAGATCTAAAAGCTCGTCTTAAAAACGAAATGCGTGTACAATAAATTACCCCATTAAGGCAATACTATACGCTAGCATACAATTCAGCTCAGGCGAACTACTGCACATAACCGCACCAATATTTCTATTCATATGCGTTTTTTGAAAGTCATCTCATCAAATTTGGGAGAGGATTGATATGGATAAGTTAAGGAGGCATGTGATATTTTGTTTCGATAGGACGTTTACTATCTGTTTGTTATTATCATAGACCTTATAACAAAACAAATTAGGTCTGTGTTATTAAACTACTCAAAATTTGCTAAGGATCACTTTTTTGCTGCCTAAATTTCTTGCTGAAATAAATAGCATTATTTCTATTTTACATGAAATTATTTAAGGCAGTGTATGGTCATGTGGTCTCATGACTTGATTCAAATTGTGGAATTGTTGAAGTATCAATGAAATTAATATCGTTATTGTAAATTAATTTCTAATAAAAGTATATGGAAGAATACAAGTGATCCTTAGCAAATTGTGAGTAGTATATGTCTGTGACGTGTTATTATGTCCGTGACGTGTTATTATGTCCGTGACATAACATACACGTTTTCCCTCCGAAAAGTAAAGTAGATCAGAATCGGATGTGGTAAAGTAATGTTCTGTTCTGTTCTGTTCTGTTCACTATGCTATAGTGGCCGGTTTCTGCCATTTTAGTTCTTTTGTTCTTTTGTTTCGCTCACAAAGAACTAAATAACGAAAGTGACAGAAATCAACCGCTGTAAAATATACATGTATGAATATTCGCCGGGTTGAGAATATTCAGTTTTTATCAGGGAACCACCTCTATGTACCAATCACTTTCTATAGGAACCAGGTGTTACACGTTGTAACGTCATTCACTGTTATGTTGTACGTGACTGGATTTGTAGTTCCCCACATTTCAAAAGCAGTAAAGAAGTAAAAAAAGTGTGTAAAGAAGTAAAGCATTAAAGAAGTAAAGAAATAAGTAAATTAGACTTTTTTCCTTTTTTTTATTTTTTTTTTTATTATAAACAATATCACATACAGTACAAGACGATTAGAAATATATTTGTATATGTTTAATTGACAATTTATGGTGTTGATTTATTATTAATTACGTCAATGTTAAAATATTGTAACATGATATATGTATTTAAAGTAATCAATTAATATATAACAAAAGTCAAAATGTCCTGACAGGTGATTACATTTTGCTTTGTTTTAATACGAAATTCTATAATGAATAGTAGTGACCTATCTACATGGTTTTGATTTTTTGCCATAATTTGGTTCGTTTAGTTAAACTGTTAGTACTGGCAATGTTGCGACTGTCAGTAGTACATGACGCCCCTTATACAACAACATACATGACACTAATTACTTTACATCTGTATGTACTGGCAATGTTGCGGCTGTCAGTAGTACATGACGCCCCTATGGTGGCATATTTCTGCCACGAGATAGATAATTCCTCGTGTTTTTTTCGCGATAATGTTACATTTTCTCTTTAATTTTCAAAAATTTTATCTAACAAAACTTGCTGAGATACTGCTCACTTCTGTTATCACGTTAGCATAATAGTTAACATTTGAAATTTTGTTTTCGTAATAATTCTGACTAATTATCATGAAAATTCACGTTACTTTCTCGTAAATATTTATAGATAACTCAATAACATTATTTATCGCGAAACCAGAACTATCATGATCAGTAATATCGCGGCATTTAACAAGATAACTGAGAGATTTTCGTGAAAATTCAATCACTATCTCGAAGAAAGCATGATAAGGGTATCGTGATAATTCTCTAGAAACCAGAATCATGATGGCAGAAGTGGGCATTAGGGTGGCATTTAACATGATAACTTAATGAATTTGAGATAATTTTATCTTACAAATTTTATAAGATTTTCGCGAAAATTCATTATTGTCTCGAAAAATACATGCTACAATCTCGAAATAATCATGATAATTATCTAGCTATCTCGTGGCAGAAATATACCACCATACGTCCCTTATACAACAACACACATGACACTAATTAACTTACTGGCAATGTTGCGAATGTCAGTATTGCATGACGCCCCTTATATATATATATTTCTTTATTAAAGTCTCATCATGGTTTACAATAAATACAAACAAAAATAAAACATCGTAAACATTATAAGATAGCCATGCCATTCTAATTAGAATTATAAGAGACTATAGTTATAAAACCATCAACATATTTTAAAAGTAGCTAATAACATCAAACTCAAACGATATTAGCATATATATTACACATTAAGACTATGTAAATGATGCTAATCTATCTATAAAATATGTACTAAGAATGAGTATTGTCAGATTTGACAAAATAAACAAAGCACTATTGCCCATTAGTTAAAACAAAATTAAAAAATCATTTATCCCCTTTGATCAGATCAAAAAGGAACTGATTAGCATCATTTTCATAGAAGAAAAAAAAACAGAATCACGATATGATAAAAACAATTGACATTATTTACATATATAAAATTGACATTGTTTGGCATATTTAAGAAGGAAAAAGACTAGCGATACAAAAAGCTAGATCGACGTAGAAGAATTAAGTAGCAGGATTTGGCACATACACGAATTAAGACTGCATTTGTGAATAAATATACTAATTTTTGTTCATCTGTAGAGTTATTAAAATGGGATTTAGGCTTATTGCTTTATCATATAAATTAGCTCTGATATCATTATATAAAGGACAGGTTATCATAACATGTAACTCATCTTCCACCTGAACATTACAAAATGGACAAACTCTTTCACTAATCTGAAGTCTTTCATATCTTCCAGTCTCTAGTCTAATTGGTGCTACGCCACAACGGAATCTAGAATAAGCCGACCTATGATTTCTTGGTAGTATTAGTTTACAGTACCTTTCTGTTTCAAATGTAGTTTTAAATAACTTATAAGTACGTAATTTATTGCCACCTATATTACTACTACCTTATACAACAACACACATGACACTAATTACCTTACCTCCTTACGTGATCTATGTCTCCATTTTCTAACTTTAATATGTTGAACTGTTTTCATTTGTATCGGTTTATTTAAGTTTCTATTTATTTGAAGTATACTGAGGGAAAAAAGTTTAGCAAGTTTTTGTTGCACCCTGGAAATAATACATTTTTGGTTGTAAAATCAAGAAACTACTGCCATAGAAACAATATTTTATTAAACTCACATCAATAACATCTTAATGACGTAACGAATAAATGAACGTAGGGGTCAAGCTCGGAAAGTCCCAAAATGTCAGTATATCTTGTATACAGTATTATTTCATTTAAAAAACTTGCTAAACTTTTTTTCCCTTGGTATATATTCTCAAAACTGTTCTTTTTTTTTTCCAGTTTTTATTTATTTTATAGAATACGAATTTTTCCCCGATTAAATATATGATTTTTTCGAGCAAGTCTGAAAATAATAATGCGTTTTTATGTTTCCAATTGTAAGTTTAAACTTGTATTATAATGCTGAGTGTGAACTGACGAACCAGTCTGATAATGAACGAACATTTGTATAAATAAGAAATTTGAGAAAAATGTCTTTACTGCCAATATTTACATATAGTATATACAAGGGCGTGTCCGTGGCCGAGTGGTTAACGTTGCGTTGTAAACCTTCGCCTCTCACCTCTGCGGGTTCGATTCCCACTGGGAGCTCGACTTGTAAGTGAGGAAGTGTCGATTCTTACGGATGGCGAGAGATGTACAGTTCTACCCAGGAAAAGTGGGTGGTCTACCTCCACCACAACAAATCGACCGTCATATATAACCATGCATTTGTTGAAAAGGACGTAAAACACCATACAAAAAACCCAATTCATAATTACAAGGTCGCATATTTAGATCTAAGGTTGGCAAAATTGATGCTGAGGTTTGAATACCGTACCCCATGGCCCTCCCATTCCAATCCCAAGCATGTATCTTGTTTAACAGTAATATATTTATCAATACATACAGATGACATTACTATGTGCTTTGACGTAAGTAATGCACGTTGTAAAAGACAACATTTAGATGATACTTTAATAAGTACACATTGTGCCATGATCTTTATTTCTAACGGATTATTTATTTCTTCTTTTTATTATTATTATTATTTTATTTTATTTTTTGAATGCTACATTTCCTGTTCAACTTTTGGATCTGTATGTCCTTTTTTCTTGACCATATCTGACTTGGTCAGAGTCGGAAAACAGTGTGATGTACACATTTTTCATTGCTTTTAAGGGACCAGGCAATATTTATCGGGGGTTGGGACCGGTGCAAAATGGCATAGACAGGAACTTTTTTGTCGCGACAAACCATGGGACGATACTTTTTCCCCCGCCTGCTTGACATTGAATGTACACTTTTTAAAAGGCAAATATGTTTTTGCCAAAACTTTCAACAATGCAAATACTGAAGCAGTGATCTTAGACCATAAAAGGATGCTTATGGCACAGGCCATATTTAACTGGGCGTTGGGACCCGTGTAAAATGGCATGGGACAGGTACTTTTTTTTCGCGACAAACCATGGGACGATACCTTTTTTTTGTTTGATTGCCTTGAGACGTACTTTTTTTTTAAATAACATTTTTATTTGCACCGGTCCCAACCCCACGATAAATATTGCCTAGTCCCTAATTCCCAAAGCAGACGACACGTGTGTTTGATGTATTCTAAGGCCAAATACAGGGTGCGCATTTTGGCACTGAACACACAGGTTGGTTCGCGTACAATGGTTCTGGTATTGCATTTTTTTAAATTTTAATTCAAATGCAATTGTTTTATACAATACAAAATGTGTAAAGCCAACTCAGAGACATTTTATATTATAGCAAGTCACATATGCCTGTAGTTCTACGTGTGCATTGACTGGGATATTATCGTTTAGTTGGTCTGGGTCCAGGAAAATAAGATTTTACTGAGTGATTTACCCTCTTAAAATAAAATATCTCAAATCAATTCAAAATAGATTTAATCATTTCATCTGCACTTTTCTATCATTTGATCAAGGTCACGTAGTAAATCGCACATTAATTTATGCACACCCACTTTAATGGAAACAACTTAAAATAAAAACGTGATTACAATCAAATACAGATACTAGTAGCATATTCCGTATATATACTCCAAAAATAGAGTTTATACCCCAAAATCAACCCTCTTACACCAATATAATGCTTTGTCGTGCTAGACCTCGGTCTTTAGTCTCATCCGAAAGACTGGTCAGGTGGGAATGGCTTTTTAAATTTTTCGATAATTAACCCAAATTCGATCCAAGCTGGGATAGAACGCACGACCCCTGTATTACTAAGCCGAAGTGCTAACCAGTACACCATGTCGGCATCACCCACTCCAATGACTATTTATATACTTGGCAGCCATGACACTATTTTCTTCAGTTTCTCGCAATTGTGATCATGCACACAAATAATGTATGGTGCTGAGGTCCATATGCATATGCATGTATGCATATGGACCGGGAAGTCACACCTATAATGTTATATGGACCGAAACGACGCTGAGGTCCATATAAAATTCTAGGTCTGACTGCCCAGTCCATAAACTTGCATATGGATCGAAGCACTATACATTATTTGTTATATTAGCCTATACGTTTTATGTTTTAAATTTGACGTCGTTTTCTTCACACGTCCGAAATTATAACTCTCGGACCGGGGCCGGTCACTATCGTAGACTAGTGACTGGATGACGTCACACTGCGCAAAGAAGGAAATATGTAAATGAGGTATACTATATACTATTACACACGTTTTAAATAACTAGAACTGTACAGATAATACAAAATAAAATCCTGATTTATAAGACAAGCATTCATCACGTATATTTATCTAAGCAGTCTGTTTGGCAGTGTATTTTGCAGGGGCGTAACGAAGGGTTTCATACAGGGGCGTGCATAATTTTGTTTACAACAACAACAACAACAACAACCATATAATACAACAACTATTTTTCCATTGTAATACATACTATACATCTATATATTATATTAGAACATATGTACGTATTAACTGTTCAACATTCACTAATTAAATTATTTCGGCAGATAGATTAGAATCTACCATCTTT